>PVKH010027034.1:0-13091 GCA_004027955.1 Chaetophractus vellerosus
GGGTGACTTCTCAGCCCTACAGACCTTTTGCAAATGCATAAATTTTCATTTATAGGCACTTTAAAACAATCTGATTGTAGCTGAATTGAGTGCAAATGATGTCTTGTTCATCATTTCCTATGTGATTGCCTTGAATGAAGCAGATGCCATGAGATGTTTTAATAAATGAAAAAAGTGACATTGATTCCTACCTCACACACAACCAAAATTAATTAGTAGATTAATTAAGATGGATTATAGCGCTGAATGAAAAAAGTAAAGCATTAAAATTAATAGAATATATAGAAGACTATATTAATGACCTTGGAAAAGGAAAAGATGACTTAACGTATATAAAAAAAGCACTAAGAAAGAAAAATAAATGATAAATGGATTGCCTCAATATTAAGAATTTCTGTTTCTTAAAAGATACATGAGGTGAATAAGTAAAACACTCTGGGAGAAATCTCTATGTCTCTTTTTTCTTCTCTCTATATTTATCATCTCTCTCACACACACTCTGTGTTTGTGTGGACTCATATATTATATGTAGAATATATGAAGACTGCCCACACATCATTAAGTTAAAGGAAAACAATCCAATTTAAATTGGAAAAAAACATAATAAAATAAATGTAGTCCTGACAACTTGACCACTAGCTGGTGGCTGTCCTAAAACTATTAGCTATAGGTTCCAGTGTTCTCCTGCTGAACATAAACAAGTTCATATAGCACTAATTCCAGCCGAGGTCACTCTATGACAATGGAGCAGAAGAAAAACAAGACCCCTTGAACCTATGTCCATGCACAGATAATAATAAATCAGTGCAAACCACAAACATGAACAAATCTCTCCTCTTTCACCTACCATGAGTGACCACTGTTTTACGTTTGTTTGTTTACCAGAGGTTTAGCCCCGCCCCATTCTTCCCACCTCCTAGACAGAAAAAAAGAAAAATTTAAAAAAGCTTAGCATGTCAAATCATTTGGTTTCCTCTGCTTTCTGATAATACCTAATCCTGAGAAAACCCCATTTTTTTTAGCATACAACGCATTCAAATCCAAACTTGATAGCAAACTTCTCCTAACATCCCTTTGCCAAAAGCCTATGATTTCCCGTGGTGCATGGTCCCCTTATTGGGGCAGGAGAAACACTCAAGTGTGCTTGGTAACAGTTGTGGTCCAGGTGGTCTTTAGCTGGTGAACAGCAGCAACAGACAGTTCCAAAAGAAAACGCAGCTGACAATAGCCATCTGAATGCATGCTCAAGAACATTATTTTGCAGGGAAATTAAAATAAAGCTAAAATGAGAGATTCATTAAAGCACCTAAATTTAAAAGTCTAACAGCATCGATTGATGGAAAGGACGTGGGGTAACGGGAAATCTCGTACATAATTGGTGGAAGTGAAATATGATTTTTTAAAATAGTGGCTTTTTTGAGGTGCAATTAATCTATGATGAACTGCATATATGAAAATAGCACAATTTAGTAAGCTTTGTCACATGCACACACGTGAAATTATCACCAACGTGAATATAACGACCGTATCCATCACCTCCAAACGTTTTTTCACTCCCTTTGGTTATCTCCTTTTCCCTCCTCCCTGTCCTCCAACCCCAACAAACACCCACCTGTTTCATAATACTATATATTAATTTGCATTTCCTAAGACGTTTATAAAAAGGGAATCATACAGTATGCACTCTTTTTGTTTCAGATGCCTTCAGGCAGCATAATGGTTTTAAGGCTCACTGATGTTGTTGGGTACATCACTAGTTCCTTACTTTTCATACTTGCATGGTATTCCATTGACATGGATAACCCACAGTTTGTCTATTCATTCACCTGCTCATTGACATTTGTGTTACTTCCAGATCAGGGCTATTACAAATAAAGTTGTATGGGTATACATGTAAAAGTCTTTGTATGGACATCTTTCATTTATCTTGGGTAACTAGGAGTGTAATGGACAGATTGTATGGCAGGTGTATGCTTAACTTTTTGAGACTTCCAAACTGTTTTCCAAATTTGTTTCCCTACTTTCAATTCCCACCAGCAGTATGTGAGAATTCCAGCTGTTCCAACGTGTTGCAAATACTGGATTTGTTAATCCTTTTGAAGGATTCTAAAAGCTTTGTAGTGGTATTATTGTGGATTTAATTTACCTTTCCTTCATGTCTAATGATGTAGAGTCTATTTTCATGTGTTCACTGTCATCCATATATCTTCTTTGGTGAACTGTCTACTCAAAACTAGAAACAACCCAAAAATTCATCAATGAGAGAATAAAAAGCAACATAGCCATTCAACGGAAATGATACAATAGTATAAAGAATGACACAATAGGGATAACTCTCATAGACATTACGTTGGACAACAACATAATAGTCAAACTCAAAGGTAAATAAAATGAATGAGCCCATTTATGTGAAGTTAAAGAATAAGCTAAAGTGATAGAAACCAGAAAAAGTATTGCCTCTAGGTATCTATTTGGTAAAGAGCATAAAGCAATATTCTGGGATTATAAAATACTGTATATTTTGCTTTTGGTGTCCTATATGTATAAATACGTGAATATTCTTCAACTTTAAGATTAAATTGGGGGGCCGGCTGTAGCTCAATTGGTAGGGCGACAGTTTACCACATGGGAGGCCCTTGGCTCAGATCCCGGGGCCTCCTTGAGCGGGCAGACCGCCCGGAGAAGGCAAGCCACCATGGCAGGGCAAAGCCGCCACGGGCAGGGCAAAGCCGCCACAGGCAGGGCAAGCCGCCCCTGAGCAGGCAAGGCCACCGCGCAGTAAGCTGACTAGGCGGGTCGCCACAGCAGGCGGAGACAAACAGACACAGAAGAACGCAAAAATCAACACAGCAAGAACAAGCAGAAAGGGGGGGGATATATAATAAAAAAATAAAAATAAATTTTAAAAAATAAAATAAAAAAGATTAAATTGAAGAAGTAAAGATTGTTAAAGTTTGCTGTATTTAAGTTATACCTCAATTTAATTTTCTTTTCAGAAAAACCTATTTGGTTTAAGAAATAATCATCTTTGATCCACCAAAACAAAATCAGGTTTTGATTGGCCACTTATTGATGGGTCATAAGGACTGAAGTTGAAATCTTCAAGATTTATCTGCTGTCAAACGTTCCCAAAATATAAAGGCATTTTAAATACTGTTTTTAAATAGGTTAAGAAACATAAATTACTTTTTATATTTTATATAACTATAAAGAACTTCTTATATTTTATATTTTATACTACTAGTATATAGACAAAACACTTCAAAAGAAAAGCTTTTAACTTTGTATGACCGTTGAATCATATTTTTTCTCTTGTTCATAATTTTTACTTGTCAGACAACTGTTAGCCTAGGATACTTGCCAACTCCTTATAAATGACAGTGTACTACCTGTGTGCAATACTTTTAAAAGATGTAGAGGCATAAATGCCCAAAGACTTAAAACATCATCCGTCAACTGCTGTGGGGAATCTCAAGTAAATTCAATCGGTACATAGTGTTTATGTGGCTGTTGTGTTTCACATTTATATATGAACTTGATAAGTGTGATATATACATATATGGTAGACAAAGATAAATGCCTTAGGTTATGAATAAGTTTGTAGTCATTCCAAATAGAATAAAAGCTTTATTTTCCATACTCAAATCTTTAGGAATTCTTGTTTATTGATTTACCTCCACATGTTTCAAAAGTTCAGATATGAATTATTTATTGTTATGGTCTGAAGTCCTTGATAGCAATCCCACCTTTCGTTTTTCAGAGTTCTTAGAATAGGTGCATAATATCTTATTAGTCTCTTCTTTATCATTCTCTATCCTCTTCCCTGACTTTTGACTTCAATTAAAAATTCATCTATAAGTTTCTAAGCTTAAAAAAATCAATTTCACTTGTCTTTCTGCTCATATTTCTTTTAACAATTTAAAATACTTTCTCATAGATTTAGTCACTTTTCATGACAGAGTCCACCTGATTGTTTCCCCACTTTAATGCAGATTTCTTATGATCTACTCAATAGGATTAACTCCATTTTGGAAAGATCACTTAACTTAATAACTTAGTTATATTTCATGTATAAATTACTTTTATTTGGGATTAAAACAATGCATCCTAAATAGGAAGACCCAATTTTTTTAGAAAGAAATCATTTTAAATCAATGAAAAGATTTATAATATTTCTAATAATATTAACATATTCTAAATGCATCCTATATGCATGCAAATTTTGATAAAGATTCAAAACTCTGATCATTAAATTTCTTATTTTCTCTGCTTGTTTCTTGATGTTTTGACTTTGACAAAACATATTTCATACATGGATATATAACAGCCCCTGAATAAGCACTAGAAAATGCTTCTAACATTTTTTCTCGGGGAATTTTAAGTTTTGCAATTACATGTTTAAATAGAGAGAATTATTTCTGCTTTATATTAAAAAGAGAGGCAAAGTTTAATTTGGATGGCATAACATTATCACTGCACTTGCCTATATTGGAGAAATTTCCACCTGATACTGAGATGTGTGATGTCAGCCTGCAATAAAATGATAGTACCTAATATGCTATTATTTTATTCTTTTTTCCTTATTATTTCTATGTTTTGTTGTTTTGAATTAGAGGAGCAAAAATAACAATAAACTGACTCATGTGATTTAGCAAAACATTAAATTCATAAAATGTAAACTGTGGTAACCCTAAGAGATTCCAATGACCACCATTTGTTATTTGTTACTTGACTTCTCATTTGCTTTCAATACTGACCATTTTCTTCTTATTGATAGATCTTAACTGTGCTCTATTAAAGATGCAACAAACCCCTTGTCACTCTCCTACCCAGAGGTGAAGTATATTTTTCCATCCTCTTGAATCTGGACTGACCTGTGACATTTTTGACCACAGAATCGGTGGAATTAATGCCATGCCACTTTCAGGCCCAGTCTTTAAAAGGACTGGCAGCTTCTGCCCACTGTGGTGGAATGCTTATTTGTGGGAGCTCCCTCTCCTAACTCAGTTCAGCTGGAGAAGCCAACGTGGGTACTGTGGCCGACCACCTCAGATGAGCTCTAAGCCAACGCCGGCTTCAACAGCTGGCCAAGGGAGTGAGGTTGTGGGGTGACTCCAGCTCCATCACCATCTTACTTCAACCATATGAGAGATGCAAAACAGAAACCTCCTAGCTAACCTCAATCGACAGAACTATGAGAAATAAAATAAATATTGTTTAAAGCCACTATTTTTTTCTCTTGTTTGTTTTTTATACAGCACAAAACCTGTACAGTATTTGAACAGCAGAGTAAAATTCTATGGTTTTCTCTCCCATATTGCCATCTGCCCACATTAATATCTTTTATAGGCTTATCCACTCATGTTGAGCTGATTAATGCTGGAGAGCTCCAACATCAGGTGTAGAACCTCTTCCTTTTTGAGTTAATGTTCTATATTTAGGCAACCTCCCCCCTATTTGCTGTTTAATGTTTATCTATGTGGCAATAACAAACCTAACTTCTATCCCAAGTTCCATATTCAAATATCTAATTGCTTACTTGATCTTCTAATAATATATCTTAAAACGTCTCCCGGGGGCCGGCTGTAGCCCAGTGGATAGGGCGCTGGTACACCACATGGAAGGCCCCGGGTTCGGTTCCTGGGGGCCTCTCCAAGTGGGGCAGACCACCTTGAGGGGGCAAGCCGCCGTGGGCAGGGCAGAGCCGCCATGGGCAGGGCAAAAAGCCGCCACAGGCAAGGCAATTTGCCCACGAGCAGAACGGAGCCGCCCGCGAGCAGAGCAGAGTTGCCTGCCAGCGGGGCAAACCACCCGCAAGTGGGCAAGGCCGCCGCTCACCGGTGAGCTGACCTGGCGTATCGCCGCAACAGGGGAGACGAAGCAGACACAGAAGAACGCAAAAATGAACACAGCAAGAACAAGCAGAAAGGGGGGAGGATAAAAAAAAAAAAGCCTCCCTAATCAGTATTGTCATCCAATACTAAAATGTTTTTCAGTGCTCAAACCTTTTTTTATTCCAATGATTCACTAATTAGTATTTCCACCGTTCATCCAGTGAGGCTCATAAGAAAACAAAATCTCATGCTAGAGTGCTCCCACTCCATCACCATCCTACCAGCAATCATCTATCCAGTCTTGTCAATACTATGTCCTTTATAGTTCCTTGACATGTCCTCACACCACAGCCATCATCACAGTACCAGTAACCACTATGGCACTTGTGAACTGTTGCAGTGATCTCCCAAATAGTTATCCACATCCACTCCTGTGTCACTCACATTTTTTATGCTACTGCCCTTAGAATGGTTTTTTCAAAGTACAGCTTGCTTTAGGACCTGTCCATTCATAAGCCTTTTCAATACATATAAGTTGCTGAGATGTCTATTTCTGTATTCTTTTGCAGTCCTAGCTCCTAGTCTATGGCCTGCGCCACAGTAAATATTGGCTAAAACATTGTGTCTTAGTTTGCCAAAAGGCTGCCAATGCAAAGTACCAGAAATGGGTTGGCTTTTATACAGGGGATTTATGTCGGGGTAAAAGCTTATATTCTGAGGCTATGCAATGTGTGAATCAAGACACCATCAGAGGTACTATGGATCCTGCCCAGCCACATGGTAAAGCAAGATGGCAAGTGATCTCTGCAGAGGTCTCTGTCCTCCCCTTCAGAATCTACCATCTCCCAGGCCTCTGCTTTGGGCAACCAGGCATATGGCTCCTCTCTCCCTGGGTCAGCTCTTTGAGCTTCTTGGGGTTTCTCTCCTTGAGCTCAGCTGTGGGCAAACTCAGAGTCTTTTTATTCACATGCAGGATCAAATATGGTAGGTTCCTTCCTCCCTGTGTCTCCATTTATACAAGACCTAGCAAGAGGACAGAGACCCAAGCTGCTTCAATCCTCACTGACATAGTTCAATCAAAAGCTCCTCACACCCACAGGAATAGGTTAGTTTAAGAACATAACCATTCTCTTTTTCAGATTCATAAAAGAACTTCAAACTGTCACAGAGAAAGTTAAGTTTATTTTTACAATTATGAATAAAGAGAAATTTTAAGAAATGAAAGTATAAAATACATACTTTTATTGTTTTGTAGGCACTCTGTTTTCATTTCTGTTTATTATATAAGTAACATATGGTATGAAAATATAAGCGCATGGATTATATATTATATATGTGTGTATATATGTATATATATGTATACATGTATATATACTTATTATTTTTAGCTTACCCTTATCTATGTATCCTTGGGCCTCTGTATACATCATTATTATAGATTACCACATTTTTAAACATTTTTAGGGTAATTTGTTGTATTGACAGATCATCATAATTTAACTTGTCTCCAATTGATTAAAATCCCTGTTATTTCTTTACCTTAGGTTATACAATATAAGTCCTTCTATACAACCTGCATTAATTTCTCGAAAGTTCTGTTCTAATAAAAAATTTTAGGCAACATCCACACCTCTCTCTACAAAACTCATTTTCTCTTCCCACCTACTATTCACTTAAAGCACAAATCTCTCAAATTTTAACACCAGAATATTTCCATTGACTATAAAGAAGATTAAACAGAAAATCCCAAAGTCCATGGAGTTGCCAAGTATGGCTGACTGAATTTAAGGAAGTTTCAGTGTGTAGTGCTATGACAGGATGGGGAAAGTTTAAGAACTTAGAAATTTGGAAAAAGAAAAGGTTGATTGTTTTTAATAGGGAATGGATCAAGTTCTCACAGGTGACATCACTATAAGCAAATCATAGAGTGTTGTGTACAGAATCCCATTTTTCTTAATTTAGGAAAATTATTACTGCCATGTAAGCTTAATTCACTCTTTCACTTTATATAAGAATATGTTTGTAGAAAAAAAATAAATTTTGATGATTTTATCACTATAAGTAAGTTATAATATGGAGAATAATCTGAATAATTATGTTGAAGAAATCATTCTAACTCATCATTTTCCATAGTAGAGACAGTCTGATTAACAGGATGGTAATATTTTCAATTGTTGCCCAAGACCCTGACTGCCTGGGACAAGTCTGCAACCATCACTGCTATGACTCTTTTTCATAGTTTCTCCAATGGTAATATTAGATCAAACCTCTTTTGCTCTGAGAGTCATTTACCCATGAAGCTCTGCTTCTCAAATTGGGTAGCAGAAGAGACTTCAATTTCTGAGGTAAAAGATTATACTTGATGGAGTAGCTGGAGACTGTTTTTGTATGAATATATCACAGAATACTAAGCAAACTTCAAACACATCTGTAAAAGACTGAGAATCCAAACATATGCTACATCCATCAGGTACACCCCTTTGCCAAGATCCTCTGAGAACTCGCTCACCTCTCAGACTAAGACTACTATGGTGAAATAGTTTGAGAAGCACTGAAGTTGTTTAATGTCCTTCCTACTTCTGTACTAAGTATAATTTACCTCTAAGAAGATAAATATTAACTCATTCACAAACCCTCAAAGAACTATCTCCAAATTCCTTTCATATGATATTTGACCTCATATTTGGATGATTAGTTGATTTTCAGACTGAATAATTTCTAAAACGATACAAAATGATTCACTTAATTCCTGCTGTCATTATCATTTATTTTCTTTGATAATGGAAGATACATGTATGTACTTGCCAAAAAGAATCAGTCTTTTTAAGAAACTATCCTAGTGTATAAACCTACATTTACCATACAGTATTACCCTCAGTTGATGTATGGGCTATAGAGAGTTTGGTATTTCCTTGCTTTAATTGTCTGATTCTGCCTTGTCATGTTTGATCATAATCTCAATTTCAGTCCATTTCTTCTTCACATGTTTTTCTCTTCTGAAATTGAGCCTTTCCTTAAGCTATTGGTACTGCCCAACTCTAATTTCACTTTTACGTCCACTAGCTTAAAATATTTCTTTAATTTCTGCGATTTTAAAAATTCTGCTATTTTGCTGTGTTGAAATCTTTGTAGATGCAATTAATCTAATTACTGATTTTGAGTTATTTATTATTTTAACTTTTCATCAAATATAAACTGAACAGGGGAAAATGGGGGGATGAAGGGCCAATATGATAAACAAACCCTCTTGCTCTATTTTCAATTGAAAATTTTATTGAGATAATTGTAGATTCTTATGTAGTTATAAGAAATAACACAGAAAGATTCCCGTGTACATTTTTATCTGTTTCTCTCAGTTGTAACGTTTTGAAAATATTGCAATTAAGATATTGACATTGGTGCAATCCACTGATCTTATGCCATTTTACTTGTATTCATGTGTATGTGTGTTATTTTGGTATGTACTAAGATCTTACAGTTTTATCACCAGTGTAGGGTCTTCTATTTGCCACCAGTCAAGACTGAATAGTTCCAACACCGTAAGAAATCCTTGTATTTCTGTCTGATAACCATACCTACCTACCTCCTGCTCCTCCCACCCCAACTCAACATAGCTAACCCTGGAAAACACTAACCTGTCACCCAGCTATTAAATGTTTTCATATCAAAATGCTTTATAAATGGAATAACCCAATATGGAAACTAGTGGAATTGGCTTTTCTTTTTCATTTGGTGTAATTCACTGGAAATTCATCCACATTGTTTTGTGTATCAATAATTCTTTCCTTCTATTGCTGAGTAATATTACATGATATGCATGACTCTCAGTTTGTTTAAATATTCACTCATTGAAAGCCATCTGGGCTGTTTTCAGTATTTGTCTATTATGAATAAAGCTGCTATGAACATTTCTGTACAGGATTTTGTGTGAACATACATTTTAATTTCTCTGAAATAAATGCTCAGGAGTACATTTGCAAAGTTGTATGGTAATTTCATGTTTACTTTTATATGAAACTGCCAAAATGCTTTACAGAGTGACTGCACCATTTTACATTCTCCCCAGGAAGGTATGAGCAATTCAGTTTCTACACATCTTCATCAGCATTTGACATTGTTTTTCACTTTCGTCATTTTAATGGATATGTAGTGATATCTTTATATGGTCTTAATTTGCACTTCCCTTATGACTAATGATGTTGAACATCTTTCCACATGCTTTCTTGCCATCTGTTTAGACTCTTCAGTGAAATGTACATTCATTTTGCCATTTTCTATTTGGATTGTTTGATTTTTTAATGCTCAGGTTTGAGAATTCTTTATATTTCCAGATACTAGTCCTTTGTCAGATTTGTGGTTCACAAATCTCTTCTCCAAGTAGTTTCTCTTTTTATTCTCGAAACAGTCTTTTGCATAAAAAGTGGTTTTAGTTTTGATGTTAAATTTATCATTTTCTTACCATAGGTCACCATTTGGTGAAAAGTCTAAGAATTCTTTGTATAGTGCTAGATCTCAAAGATTTTCTTTCCTATAATATGTACAATTTTATGTTTTTCACTTAAGTCCATGGTCCATTTTGAGTTAATTTTAGTGTAAAGTACAAGACTTAAGTTCTTTTTAATTTTCTATTTTTGGCCTATGGATGTTCAATTGCTTCGGCATCATTTGTATAAATGTTTATCCTTTTGAATCACTTTTGCACCTTTGTCAGAATCATTTGAGTGTATGTGTCTGAGTCCATGTTTACATTCTCTTTTATGTTCCATTAGCCGTTATGGCGATCTGTCCACCAATTCCACACTTTGTTGATATTATACAAATGTGTCAAGGATGGCTCCTGTGTATTGGTCTCCTGCAGCTCCCATGTTATTCCTTTCTTCAGAGAAGGCTAGGACTGTTAGCTCAAAGTCCACCGATGCCAAACCCAAATTTTTACACTCCACTTGCTTTAAATACAGCCCAAATAAGAATATATTTAACCATTTAGAGTCTGTCTACTTTTTATATTCTGTGAAACTTCACACAACACCTGCTGACCATAGTGAGACAAACTCTATAGCTAGAAGATACTCCAAAATTATATTTCACTTCCACCAATTATGTACAATATTTCCTATTACACCATGTTCTTTCCATCAATTGATGCTGTTAGACTTTTAAATTTAGGTGCTTTAATTAATATCTCATTTTAGTTTTATTTTAATTTCCCTGCAAAATAATGTTCTTGAGCATGAATTCATAGGGTTATTGTCAAATTCATTTTCCTTTTGAACTGTTTATTATTGATGCTCACCAGCTAAAGACCACCTGGGCCACAACTGTTATCAAGCACACTTGAGTGTTTCACCTGCCCCAAGGAGGAGACCATGCACCACGGGAAATCATGGGCTCTTGGTAAAAGGACGTTAGAAGTTTGTTATCAAGTTTGGATTTGAATTTGTTATCTGCGCAAAGAAATGGGGTTTCCTCTGGATTAGGTATTATCAGAAAGCAGAGGAAATTAAATGATTTGACATGCAAAGCTTTTTTTTTTAAAGATTTATTTATTTTATGACATATCTCCCCTTCCCCCTGCTGCGGCAACGCGCCGAGAGTGGTCACTGCGCAGGCGCGGCTTTCCCCGCTTGTGGGCGGTCTCTGCGTCCGTTCACGGCCAGCTTTCAGTTCGCGGGTGGCTGGCTGCGCTCCATCCGCGGGCGACCTGCCCTGCCCGTGGCGGCTCTTGCCATGTCCGTGGCAGCTTTTTGCCCTGCCCATGGCAGCTCCGGCCCGCCCATGGCAGCTTGCCATTCTCAAGGTGGTCTGCCCGCTAGGAGAGGTCCCCGGGAATCGAACCCAGGGCCTCCCATGTGGTATGCCGGTGCCCTATCCACTGGGCTATCGAGCCGGCCCCGCGAAGCTTTTTAAAATTTTTCTTTTTCTTCTATCTAGGAGGTGGGAAGAATGGGGTGGGGCTAAACCTCTAATTGATAAACAAACAAACAAAAGAAAAACAGCAGTCACTCACTGTAGATGAAAGAGGAGAGATTTGTTCATGTTTGTGGTTTGCATTGATTTATTGTTACTATCTGTGCCTGAATATGGGTTCAAAGGGCCTTGTTTTTCTCCTCCTTTCATCAGCATTTTGTAATTGTCAGCATACTGTGTATGTTTTGTTAAATATACACCTATGTATTTCATTTTCCTAGGAGTGCTTATAATTATATTGCATTTTAAATTCAGTGTCTGCATGTTCATTTTTAGGAAATAGAAAGGCAATTGGTTTTTGAGTGTTGATCTTGTGTCCTGCAACCTTGTGGAACTCACTTATTAGTTTTGTAAGTTTTTTTGGTAGATTCCTTGGGATATTTTATGTAGACAATCATATCATCTACAAACAGGGACAGTGTTATTACAGTCATTTACTTCTTTTTCTTACTTTATGACAGTGGGTAAAACTTCTATTAATATGTTTATTAAATGTGATGAGAGTCAATATCCTTGTATTGATACTGATCTTGGAGTAAAATCATTCAGGTATCCACCAATAAGTATGGTTTGCAGAAAATGCTGTTTATCTGTTTATCGAGGTAAGGTAATTCTCTTCCATGCCTGACTTGCTGAGATTTTTATACATTTCTTCATCACAAATGGGTGTTGCATTTCGTCACACATTTCTCCTACATCAATTGATATGATCATAATTTCTTCCTCTTTAGCTTGTTGATATGGAAGATTACAATAATTTTTTAAAACACTACGATGCATACCTGGAATAAATCGTGCTCAATCTTGCTGAATAATTCTTTTTATACATTTTGAATTCAGTTTGCTGATACTGGGTTTAGTATTTTTGTGTCTAAGTTCATGGAAGATATTTTTCTGTAGTTTTTATTTATGTACAATCTTTTTCTGGTGTTCTAGCAGGTTAAAACTGCCTTCACAAATTGAGTTGGGGAGAGTGGTCTGCCCTAAGGGAAGAGAGTATATAAAAGTGGTCTTAATTCTTCCTTCAATGTTTAATAAAATACTCCAATGAAACCATGTGGGCCTGGAGATTTTTTAATTGCAGGGTTAATTTACTTAACATAGGACTATTTCGTTTTTCCATTTGTTCTTGGTTGACTTTTTTGTTTGTGGTTTTTGAGGATTTGGTCTACATCTTCTAAGTTGTTGAATTTATGAACAAAAAGTTCTTCATTGTATTACTTGTTGGTCCTTTAAATGATTGCAGGATATATAGTGACATCCCTTATTTAATTCCTCATATTGATTAGT
>PVKH010027035.1:0-13091 GCA_004027955.1 Chaetophractus vellerosus
AAAAAAAAAAAAAAAAAAAAAAAAAAAAGAAGGCAGTGGGTTGAAATACTTAAAGTGCTGAGTGAAAACAATTGCCAAAAAGGAATTTTAAATCTGGCGAGAGTTTCTTTCAAAACTGAGGGAAAGATTAAGACAGTCCAGATAAACAAAAGTTGATCACTAGACCTGCCCTACAAACAATGCTAAAGGGAGTTCTTCAGACTGAAAGGAAAGGACACTAGAGAATGATTCAAAACAGCAGAAAGAAATAGAGGCCTCCGGTAAAGGTAGACATATGGGTAATTATAAATGTCAATACTATTGTATTATATTTTTTGGTATATAACTACTTCTTCCTGCAGGTGCTAAAATGCAAATGCATAAAAATGTTAAATATATGGTTTGCAAAATATAATGGACAAAGATGTAACAAGTACAAAAAAGGTGGAAGAATGGAGGGTTATAGGAACTATGTATGTGTATGCTGCTGAAGTCTTTGATTTGCTGTATCAAATCAAATATAATGGTTATAGATGTGGTATATTAAATGTAAGCCCCATAGTAACCACAAGGAAAATATATGAAAAATATATACAGAAAGAAATGAGACAGGCATCAAAAATCAAATAAATATGAAAGTAGGCATTACAGAAGAATTGAGGGACCAAAAGGTACAAGATTTACAAAGACTAAATAGCAAAATGGCAAAAGAAAGTCCTGCATTATCATGAGCTACTTTAAATGTAAGTGGATTAAACTCTCCAGTCAAGTGGCAGAGATGGGCAGAATAGATTAAAAAACAAACAAACATGATCTAACTATATGCTGTTGACAAGGACTCACCTTTTTTAAAATATATTTTTTATTTTTAAAAGATATTTAGATTACACAAAATGTTACATAAAAAAAATATACGGATTCACATATGCCCCACTCCCCACACCTCCCACTTTCCCCCACATCAACAACTTCTTTCATTAGAGTGGTACATTCATTGCATTTGATGAATACATTTTGGAGCATTGCCATAAGTATGGATTATAGTTTACATTCTCTCCCACTCAATTCTGTAGATTATGGCAGGGTATATATAATGGCCTGTATCTGTTGTTACAATGTCATTCAGGACAATTCAAAGTCCTGAAAATGCTCCCATATTACACTTCTTTTTCCCTCTCCCTGACTTCAGCACCTCCAGTGGCCACTGTCTCCACATCAATGACATAATTTCTTGACAAGGACTCACCTTAAATTCAAAGACATAGGTAGGTTGAAAGGGAAAGGATGGAAAAATATATACCATACTAGTAGTAACCAAAAGAGAGTTGGCATATCTATACTAATATCAGACAAAATAGATCTTAAGTCAAAAACTATCACAAGGGATAAAATGGTCATTAGATACTGATAAATGGGTCAATTCAATGAAAAGATGGAACAATTTTAAGACTATATGCAACTAACAGTGAGCCCCACAATATATGAAGCAAATACTGATAGATTTGAAACACAAGCAACAACAAAAGGATAAATGAGACCTCATCAAAATTAAAAACTTTTGTGCATCAAAGAACTTTATCATGAAAATAAAATGACAACCGACACAGTTGGAGATAATATTTGTAAACCACATATCCAAAAAGAGTTTGATATCTAGAATATATAAGGAAATCCTTCAACTCAACAACAAAAAGACAACCTAATTTAAAAATGGTCAAAAGACTTGAAAAGACATTTTTCCAAAGAAGATATACAAATGGCCAAAAAGCACATGAAAAGATCAACATCAGCTCAAAATCATTAGCCATTAGGGAAAAGCAAATCAAAACCACAATGAGATACCACTTCACACATACTAGGAAAGGCTACTATCAAAAAAACAGAAAGTTATAAGTGTTAGAGAGGATACAGAGAAACAGGAACACCCATCCACTATTGGTATGAATATACAATTGTGCAGCAACTAAGGAAGACAGTTTGGCAGTTCCTCAGAAAGCTAAGTATAGAATTACCATATGACCTGGCAATCCCACTTCTAGATACACACCCAAAAGAACTGAAAGCAGAGACTCCAACAGATATTTGCACACCAATGTTCACAGCAGTATTATTCACAATTTCCAAAAGATGGATGCAACCCAAGTACCATCAACCAACAGATGGAGAAATAAAATGTGATATAGATATACAATGTAAAAAGGAATGAAGTACTGGTCCATGCAACAACATGAAGAACCTTAAAGACATCACATTGAGTGAAAAAATGCCAGGTACAAAATTAGAAATAGTGTATGATCTCACTGATATGAAATAATTAGAATAAGCAAATTCATAGAGTCAGAATCTAGAATACAGGTTACCAGGGGATGGGGTGGGGGTAGGGATTAGGGTGTTAAGACTTAAAATGTACAGAGTTTCTATTTGTGATGATGGAAAAGTTTTGGTAATGGGTGGTGGTGATGGTAGCACAACATTGTGAATGTAATTAACAGCTAAGTATTTATTTGAATGTGGTTAAAAGAGGGAATTTTTATATTTATATATGTTACTAGAATAAAATTTTTTTAAAAATCCAAAGAACTGTACAACACAAACAGTGAACCCTAAGTTAAATCATGGACTATAGTTAACACAATTACAAAAACGTGCTTCCACCAATTGTAACAAATGTACCACATCAGTGCAAGGTGTTAGTAAAAGGATGGTATATGGAAACCCTGTATTTTATGCATGATTTTTCTGTAAACTCACAACTTCTCTGAAAAAAAAAAAAGTGATGGCTGTCATTTATGAGACTAAGTGTGGTAGACTGAATTATGCACACTAACAAAAGACATGTTCTTAATCCGCTTTCCTGTAGGTATGAACCCATTTGTAAATAGGATGTATATTTCAAGATGTTTTATCAGTTAAGGCATGGACTCATTTTTGAATAGGACATGGAAAATCGGATATCCTATTTAGATGTGGCCAAACTGAATCAGGGTCAGCCTTAATATGTATTACTGGAATCCTTGTAAGAGAGGAACTTCAGACTGAGAAGTCAGAGAAACACAGGAGGAAACCAAGGACACTGTCATGTGATAGGCGGCAGAGATGCAAGCCATGGAACACCAAGGATTATGGCAAGCCAGCACCAAAATGCTGTACTTCAGGGAGAAAGCAAAACTTTACTGACACCTTGGATTTGGACTTCTAGTCTCTGAAACTGTGAGAAAAAAAATTCCTGTTGTTAAGCCAATTCGGATGTGATATTTGTCACAGCAGCCCTGGTGAACTAAGATACTAGGTTATAAAGAGACTGTGACTTTGTCTCATGTAGCTTCTCTCACTCTCACTTGCTTGTTCTAAGGGAAGCCTGTGCCGTGTTGTGAGATGTTCTGTTAAGGCAAGGAACTGAGGAAAAACTCCAGGCAACAGCCAGTGAAGAACTGAGGCCCTAAGTCCAACAGCCTGCGAGGGCCTGAATCCTGCCACCAACCATGTGAGTGAGCTTGGACGTGAAGCCTCCCTCAGTTGAGCCTTGAACCTGCAGCCCTGCAGTCCTGACCAACACTTTGATTGCATCCTCTTAAGAGAAAACTTGAGCCAGAGCACTCCGTGAAACTGCACCCAGATTCCTGGCCCACAGAAACTGTGAGATTAAAAGTGTTTGTTGTTTTAAGTAAAACAAACAACAAACAAAAATCACTACATAGTATGATCTGCTCTCATGTAGCAACCTCAAAGCAATACCAGGATTTATCACTTCTTCCATCTCTATTATTTTGTAAAAAGTCTTCATGGTATAACAGCTAATTAAGGTATCACGAGTTCACACTGTGCACTTGAAGGCCACTTTGCCTAGCCAACAACCAACATCATTTCTAATATGATACATGAAGTGCATAAAATAAGTGTCAATAACTTTCAGTAACAATTTACACACACACACATAACACTTAAAGGAAATATAAACATTAACAGTTTCTCCTAAAACTCTAGGACCTTAATACCTGAAGATAGCAATAAAAAGGGATTATTCGCATAAATTGAACCAAAATAATGAGACATTTCCAAGTTCATGTTTCAAGTTCTTCAAACAGAGGGGCCTTTTTAGCAAGTTGAGATAAAAAGTGTAAAAACATTTTAGGGACTGGGCATTTGTTTGGAATTCTGCCACTGTCTACACCAGATAACTTCATCTGCTGCTCTTTGTCTCATATGTTTTTTATTCTCTCTCTAGGGAAGTCAAAGCTTTTTTACTTCCAATCAAACTTTACTGTAGCTCTGGTAACTACTTTACAAGGTGATAAGCATTCACAAGAGGCTTTTATTAGGCTGGTAGGTAGCAAAAGCAAAAACTTCGTGCACATATTTAGGCAATGTGTGAAAAGGAAAACTTTAAATATATATGAGTTCCAAGTTAAGACACAAAGACTACATATCCCATGAAAAACCTGGGGCAAGAGAAAGGAACATTTAAATTCCCTAAAATATAATTATGAATATTATGTATGTTTTCTTTGTCTCAATTTGTATCAGCTTGTTTAATTAGCTTTATCAACCCCTGCATCTGCTAATTTACTGCTGTCTGATCTTATCCAGTATATTTTTCCCTCTATCATTTCTCCAAATGACTCTGCAATGTTAAAAGAGAAAACCTTGCTTTTACCATGCTTCTTCGGTTCAGTTCCACAGGAAGTGCTCCCAAAAACAAACAGTCTGAATTGTATGGAATATGCAAATTATCGCGGCAACTAAGCTTTCAAGTCTGAGACTGTTCATTAAGACACAAATAAGATTCAAAAGTACTACTACACTAATAGGAGAAAGAAAAGATGATTAGGTTTCAGAAAGGCACCATTTAGGAGGTGCCTTAAGATGAACCTTGGATGCCACGTAAGTCCTGGGTAAGTGGAGGGAAGAAACAGCCCAAGGATTGACAAGAATAATAACCCAACATAATAAGCTTCCAGGGTCTGAAGAGACAGCCTATGAGCAAAAAGCTTCAATGAGGAGAAGTGGAAAATATGGGGAAACAGACCATTTGTTGGAAACTGCACTAGATTAGTTTTTATACATCATGAAGTGAAATACACATAGTGATATCCAAGTCTCCTTCAACTACCTGCAAGTTTATATCATAAATCTAATAAAATAAATGCTCCTAAAGATACAGTGCTTTTCCTAGCAACATAACTTTTTCTGACCTGTCCGTTAGACTTTAAGCTCCTTAATGATGAGTTCCATTTTATAACCCAGAAGGTGGTTACAGTGTCTAGTACATTAGCTACCTAAACACTGAATAAGCCCAGAGCAAATGGGTAGGAAATGGACCTTGCTGGCACAAAGAAGCGGAAGGATGATCCTTCTCAGGTTATTAATGATAATGCACATGCCATCAGGAGTTCAGAGTTTCCCAAAATAAATGCACAATGTAATTAGAAGTGAGAGGGAGGAAGCAGTAGAATCACAAACGGAAAACACGATGAAAAAACAACCCACAGAATGAGAGAAAATATTTACAAATCATATATCTGATAAAGGACTGGTATATATTAAGAATTCTTATAACTCAATAATAAAAAGACAAATAACCCAATTTTAAAATTCAGATTTTAAAAATCAGAACCGACATTTCTTCAGAGAAGATATATACAGGGCCAATAAGCACATGAAAGCATGCCCAACATCTTTAGCCATCAAGGAAATGCAAATCAGAATCACATTAAGATACTACATCATACTCACTAGGGTGGCTATAATCAAAAAGACAGACAACAGCAAGTGTTGAGGAGGATGTGAAAACACTGGAAGCCTCATCTACTGCTGGTGGGACTGTAAAATGGCACAGCCACTTTGGAAAATAGCCTAGCAGTTCCTTAAATGGTTAATTGCCACGTTACCATATGGCCCAGCATATGGGTATATACCCAAGAGAAACAAGACCATATGTCCACACAGAAACCTGTACATGAATGTTCATAGCAGCCTTATTTATAATAGTCAAAAAATGAATGGCCCAAATGTCATCAACTGATGAATAAATGAAATGTGTTATATCCATACAATGAAATATTATGCAGCAATAAAAAGGAATGAAGTACTGATACATGCTACAAGACAGATGACCCTTTAAAAACACATTATGCTACATGGAAGAAGCCAGTGATAAAAGACCACTTATTGTATGATTCCATTTATATGAAAGGTCCAGAAAGCCAAAAAAGAGATTCATGGTTGCCTAGGGATGGGGGAAAATGGGGAGCAACTGCTAACGGATAAGGAGTTTCTTTTTGAGGTGATGAAAATGTTCTAAAATTGATTGTCATGATAGTTGTACAACTCAGTGAATATATTAAAAACCACTGAACCATACACTTTAAATAGGTGAATTATGGTAAGACTGTTATAGCTTTATGAGTAGAATTTTTTCACCAATAGACTCATTTTGCCCAAAGTAGGAAAAACCCACATTTAAAAATTTTTGTAAGGCCATACATATATAAAGGAAAGATATTAACACGATTTTGGAAAATTCATTGAAATAAACGAGCATAACAAAAAAGTATACAAAAGACATCAAAATCAAATATGATTGAACATTCTACTGTTCTCAGTTTTATAATTTAAAAATTCTATATACTACAAACTTCTTATGTATGGTTCTTTGTACAACCTTAACAATGTTTTGGACAGAAGGTATTTAAGTGCTATGAGACTTCCTATTGGGAGGAAATTAAGTGATTTTTTAGGTTTTAACAAATAGCATTTCTACTATCCTTTGCTAATCATGCTATGCCTGGCTTTTGCACATTTCATACTACAGTTATTTCTCTACTTTTAGAGCAGCTTATCTGTAAGAATGTGAATTTATATATATTTCATTTTGATCCTCCAGACCAAATCTGATTGTGTTGCTTCTAACTCAATTCCAAATGGATACTTACACAGAAATGAATATTAATGTGAATAAATAAGATAATGTTTAAATATATACCATCTCTTTCTGGATTAAACGGGAATGTAAACATACATATACACATACAGACAAAACAAAAACAACCTAGTCCATGTTGAGTAAAACCCAGGTGTTTGCAATAAATATTTCTCTACAAATCTTTTCTAATACAATGAGAAATATTATCCTAGCATGATTATATTTTGAAAAGAGCACTCTGATGGTTTTAGTTTAAAGCAAGTCTATTATGACAGAAAGAGGAATAAATGTTCTGCCAGTGTCTTTTTTTTTTTTTAACAAAAGAAAGCATCAATATCAGAATTTGGAAAAATATACATGTAAAACAACAGTAACTTTCTTATCAGTCAAGTTTATTGTAGATGAATGAATATAGAATTTCAAATCTGTGATTATTTATATATATATTTTTTTCTATTGATAATCTTGACAATTACTTTACCTGAAAAATGTGGATATAAGTGTTAGGCTTATTAGTAAATAGACTTAATCCTTCTAAGATGTTGTGGCTTAGAAAAGGCTCCAGGTAGAAAAAAACATCAGTGACATAAATTATGTCTTAATAAAATAAAAACATGTAAACAATATCATGTAAGGTGAAAATTCTAGTTTCTATGATGAAAGGAGAAATGTTAATCTTCTTAGGGGAAAAAAATAACGACTGATGGTCATTAAATGTCAGGACTACTAGAGACCAGAAATCATTTTTTTATAAAATAATAAAAGCAAAATATTTATTGAGAGCACACTTTGTAAAAGATGTTTTCTTGAGCATTTTACACACTTAATTTCATTCAATCCTCACAGCAAATTTGTGAGGAAGGTATTCATTTATAGCTATTTCATACATGAGATGAAGTAGCTTGCCCAGGAATGAGTAGAAATTAGAGCTGGGATTTGAATCCAAAATCCATACTCTTTCCATTATACCACAATTCCTTCCAAAAATAAACAATCTATCATCTACCAAGACAATTCAGTAGCATCAGCTGTCATAACTGTATAAAGATTCAAAGAATACCAGACATACTCCTGTAGTCTGATTGGTTCCGCTACAATCCGCAGCTTAAGAAGTGAGGAAAAAAGCATGTATGTATACCATGTACCAAGTTTTGGTACACCCAAACAAATAAATAATCAAAACTAAATTAAATTTAACCTCAACATGTTTATTTCTTAAAGTTCCATTAATCTAACTTGATAGGGACAACCTAGTGTTAATACATTGAAAATAGGATACAGATTTTATAAAAATCATTTCTACTTAGATCCTCCATGTTATATATTTCACACTCTGTTTGTATATTGTACATCTGTTTAAATATGTCTTTTATGGGCTACTCCTCCTCCACTCATCCGCTAAACGCCGGAGTTCCCCCAGACCTGGTCCTGGGCTCTCTTTCCCCCTCATTCAGCATTCTCTCCTTAGGAGATCACATCCATCCACAAAGACGTAAACACTACCAAAATTCTAACAATCTCCAAATTTATGCCATAAGCCCAAACCCTGCTTTCTCTGTATAGTTCTACTACTACATAAAAGCTCCTTTGTCCAAAAACTGAACTCTTTGATCTTCTCCCAAACATACCTCTTCTCTAGACTTCTGTGTTCTCCTCTATGGTTTATGCCATGCCCTTGAGGTTAATCACAGCATAACTCCTTCTCCCCATATTTAATCTATCAACAAATCCTCAAGACATATATAATCTGTCCAGCTCCTCTCCATTTCCACTGCTACCACCCTAGTCTAAATCACCACCATCTCTCACCTGCACTGTTACTTTTCTTTAGTCACTTTCTATGCATTCTCCCCAAAAACTAGGGGGATCTTTTAAAACAAAACCAGATCCTATGACTCCTTTGCTTAAAAAGCCTTCAATGATTTCTCATTGCACTTTAGAAGAAAAGCCTGGTATGTTGGGACCTGTCATTCCTCTCCAAATTCATCCCATGTTCCTTGCTCCTCTTTCTATACTTCAGTCAGGCTGGTCTTCATTCAGTTCTTCCAGTAAGCCAAGATTTGTCCTGCCTCAGGGCTTGTATATATCCTGGCTCCTCCACCTAGGAAGTTCCTCCACCCATCTCCTAGCTAACGCTAACTTTCAGGTCTCAGCTCAAATTTCACTTCTTCAGAGAGACTTCCCCTAACTTCCCAGATCAAATCAGTTCCCTCCTGTAATTCTCTCTCATAGCATCCTTTTCTTTGCTTCATATGACTCATTATTATTTATAGTAAGTAAGTACGTATGCGCATGTGCATGTATCTGTATTAAATGTCTGGCTCTTCCAGTAGACTCTAAGATCCATGAATTTAGGGACCATGTCTGTCTGGTCCACTGTATAACCCATTCTTTACATAGTATCTGGCATATAATGGACACTCTGTGAGAACTTTTTTGGAAAAAAGAGAAAGAGTTCTAACAAACATATTTTAGTATATTTTCTAGTATGAGTTTTTACATTTGAATTAAATCTTAATAATAAAGTTTTTAAAAAGGTAATTAAATAGAAGCAAAAAAAGCTTTAGTAATAATTAAAATACAGTAAAAAGTGTTGGGAATTTGACCAGAAAAATGAAATGTTACAAAAAGAGGCCATTACTATGTAAAGCTCAACATTTCAACAAACATTTATTGAATATCTATTATATCCTAGGCCCTGTGCTATACGACGGAGGTGGCTCACGTCAGTACTGACTTAGCAATAGCATTCTACCATTTTGTATGATACCTTTTAAGAGGTAGTTGGTAGGAAAGATTTCTTCAACAACACTATAACTAAAATGGTCAGTTTTTGTAACATCAAAACTATAAAAATATTTTCTTTAGGAATATTAAAACAACTTTATTTTGACATTCTACAAAGGTTGCTGAAGTTTTAATAAGTTGATTTAAAGCCTCATAATAAACAGTCTCATTCTGGGGAGAAGAAGAAATGCAGGTTTTGCTTTCCTTGTCATATTACTTGTAATCAACTAAAGTCCCCAATTGTTTTTTCAGCAAGCTGATAGCTTCATGGTCGTTCAAGTTAATGCTGGCTAAATAAACAGCAAAAATAAGGACCTCAACTGTCATTCTAATCATGTTTTAATCCATTGCATTAAAAAACTTGTTTTTTAAAAAAGGCTATGACTCTCTTTTTCTCTTTGCACTTAAAAGAAATTCAAAGTTCTCCCCCATAAGTACAACACCTGGGGAAACTTCATTAAGAATTATTCCCTGAATTACTTCTTTATGGTACAAAATAAGGGCTATATAACCCGAAGAAGTTAATGTAACATGCACTACTGCTCAGGGACTCACTATGGCACTGAGAAACTGCAATGCTATTAGCTTACTTCATGTTTTCATCAGATGAATGGAGTGTGTACATACACACATACAGAACACACACACACGTCTTAAAGTCAGGATTTCTCAATGATTTAGAGAAATAATGAATTTCTGACATCAGTATCAACCGAGGAAGACATTAAACTTATTCCAATTCTCAAATTGTCTTGAATTTTGGTAGAACATGTCAAGATAATCATTGGACCTTATCCAGTATCCATTTAAGAAATCTATTGACTGATATATGTGGTAAACTATAAAAGAGGGTTTTGATTCTTCAAGATGGAAATGATAATGCAAAATTAAGATTATAAGAGTGCACAGCCTTATGAACTATTATGAAAGGTATATTCTACTTGAACTTATTCCCCAAATTTCAGAATCCTAGAATATGAGAATTCTAGACAATATAGATACCAACTTAAATTTGAAATAATTTAGGACAAATTTTATGCTGTAAGTAGAAAACATCAATCTTACTATAAAAAGTGGCATAAAGCCGAAATTATAATAGTTTTAAGAAGGATTTCAGACATTTTTATGAATTTTAGGGACTTAAATCTGAAAATATTTAGAAGGGGATAGAGAATAGCTAACTTTTTAAGGTTGTCATTACAAAGAATAGCCATGATTTCCCATAAAGGATCCTTTGAGGTGGCTGGAAAAAAAAAAGTATGTCTGGACCTAATATTGGAATTCTTTTGCTCATATTAAAATTTGCTACTGATAAAATGGATTTGGGGTAAAAAGAAAAAGATGAAGAAGAAAGAAAGAAAGAAAAAGCAGTTTTCAAATGAAAGTGATGGTCTACACTGCTCAGAATTTCAACTCTGTCTCATGCCTTGAAAGTAGTAGCAGTTCCAGGGGTTCAGGAACTTTTAACAATTATGGTCCTATTTAAGGAGGAATAAAAGGTTCAGTGTATAGTAATTAGATGCTTAACAATCTGACTTATTTAAGCTGTCTTCCATTTTCCTCATTGACACAGGTAGCCTATTCAGATTTCTCTCTTCAGATCCATTCTGGTTAACCTTCCTGTGCTCTCCTTTGCATAGACAATTAAGTTGAATCTGAACGTCTTTATAAGTTTCTCTAACCAATCAATGGAAAGCTTCTTTTCACCATGCTTTTCACTCCAAAGTAGAACTTTAAAAATCCTACTAATTTCTCTGCAGGTCATGAAATATCTTGATTAGTATAAACTCATAGTTTATTCTTTTACATATATATTTCAAAAAACACAAGTGCCCTTGACAATAATATAAAATATCCAGATTTTCTAAGAGTCCTGAATAAAGTTATTGCTTGATTGACTTGCTATGTCACTAGGAACACTGTTATAACCTTCAATTTTTTTGTGGGCTGCCTTGGCATCTAGCTCACCTTGGCTAAGCCACTTGTCTTTAAGCTGACTCTGGCCTAGTTAATAAGAAGCTTTTCAGCCCTCAGGCATAAACTCCCAGAGCCCAAACCCACATTTGCGGCCACACCCATATCACCCACACACCTCACCCAGAACCCACAGCTGGTCCCAAATGATAAAATAACCATCACCACTGCCCTCAGACCCCCAGTCCCTTTCCCTTTTCATGCATGTTTGCTTTAAACTAAACAGTCCTTGACTCCTGCAGAAGTCTACTAAACTCCACCCCTGAATAAAGGCACAGCCCATGGGTCCCTCTCACTCTGCCTGTGTGCTCCCTGCCTGCTGACTGAGCCACCCTAGCCCATCACGCTTCTGGTAGGCCCCTTATGCCCCCTGTCCCCCTGGGACTGGTAAGTCAAGCACTATCTTTTCTCATGCATAATGGCCTCAGTTTCCCACTGTGTCACACTCGACCTATACTAGGGCCCAAATTTAAAATCCAACATAATCAGTATGGAACAAACAACAGCTTTCTTGTGAGATATAGATCTTGAAGAATCTTTTCTCAGTTTTGAAAATATTTGAGACCATTTTTAGACAGCAAAGGTGCTGAGGTTAAACCACACTGTACAAGAGTAAATAATAGATTACTTAAAAAAAAACACACACACACTTCTTGAACTACTGATGCTTCAAAACACTGTTTTATATTACTGAACTCTACATGAAAAGGGCAGGTGTTAGGAACAGGGGGGAAATGCCAAATATCACCTAAAGTTACAGTAACTGGCTGATAAGATGGTAAATTTTACAGGAACCAGGAAAGGTAATGACAATGAGATACAAATTGACTGCATGATTAAACCTCAAATGACTTTAGAACTAAACATTTATATGTTCCCATCCGTAGTCTGTCAAATTTTAAAATGTGATATTTTAACAAATTGTGCCAATATCCTACTTAAAAAAAAAATACGCACCTTATTTTTTTTTTTAATTTAAAAGTTTTGTACCTGAATAACGGTACTGAGAAGTGATAATAATTTCTTGCCTTTTTCTGTGAAAGTTCAGCCTATTCTTTCAGGAATCAAAATAAAACAAAACAACAAGGATTTCATTCACTACACCTTATCTCTTTTTTGTTTCTTTTCCACATTCTTTGTCTCATCTGGAAATTTTTATTTTAATTCTTTTTTAATTTTTAAAGAAGCTTTAGATTACATAAATGTTACATTAAAAATATAAGGGATTCTGGGCCCGGCTAGATAGCTCAGTGGATAAAGAGCTCGCTGGGAAACCACATGGGAGGCCCTGGGTTCGGTTCCCGGGGACCTCTCCTAGCGGGCAGACCGCCTTGAGAATGGCAAGCCGCCATGGGCGGGCCAGAGCCGCCGTGGGCAGGACAAAAAGCTGCCACGGACAGGCAAAAGCCGCCACGGGCAGGGCAGGTCG
>PVKH010027036.1:0-13090 GCA_004027955.1 Chaetophractus vellerosus
AGAAAAAGAAACAATAATATCTTAAGAGCCTGGAATAGGCAAACAATTGAGACAAGCTGCAACATCCTTGCTACTCTGTCAAACTTTTAAGGGCTGTTAAAGTACAATGTTTTCCCATATCACAAACCCTAAGACAATTAATAACCTTTTTGGAGTTGTTGGGGTACTGAAAACCCTTCATTTCTCATTTAGCTCAGATGTTAAAATCATTGTATGTGTTAATCAGAAAAAGTTGTGCATGGAAATAAGAAAAACTCCCTCCCAAGCAGGCTGCTTTTAAAACAATAACACAGGGTCAAACAGTAAGGGGGGTAAACCTTAACTTACTCTGTAAATTAGATGCAGCCAGCACCAACATTATCTTTAGGTAGAGTTTGTGGCAGAAGCAACATTCTAAACAAAGACCCTGGGTAGTAACCACAATTGTAAAAGGGGCCAAATTACAATATAGTCCCTTAATAAAAAAGCAACTGTGTGCAGCATACCATGCCCTGTTGCAAATATAAAGGTTAACTCATTAGTGTCTGGTTACTCTAAAACCCACCATCCCTAACCAGGGATAAATTGAAGATACTAGAAACAAGACAGAAACAATGAACTGTTGTAAACCACCCTCTGTGAAGAAGAAATCTGTGAAAAGACACCTGAAATGCCTGCCAGCAGCAACAGGTAACTGGCTATCATATCCTGCCCACTCCTCTAATACCTCTCTCACAACTGTTAAAACAGATGCCCTCATGAAAATCTAGAACCAAACCATCGAAACCCAAGAAGCAGCAGAGTGGCTCTGCAGGATCAACACATCATGGCTACTGAACCCTGTAGCAGCACTTAAGCTACCTGTTGCTCACCAACAGCTTATGGACGTGACCCATGAATATTCATCATACTCACTCTGACGACTATATATCAGTCCCTGCCAGCTCTCAGAAGTGGCAAGGTATGCTTTCACTACTGCAAACACTGCAACAGAACCCTTGTAAACAGCCAGCTACTATTTGCTGCCTAAATAATATAAGTGCCCTATGTAGAACACCAGCCCAAATTAACAGTTAACAAGAAATTCTACTTACGAGTCACCTCATGCAGACTTAAACTATGAATCAGGATATTAATTGGACTTCTTATTTTAAAAATGAGTGACTTTTTAATGAAACAGCTAAAAGGCAATAAAGAATCTTTACAACAATAAAGTAAATTTAAATTCAGCACTCCAGTTAAAGTGCTGACAGCAGAACTAATGCAGGCACTGAAATGATAAGTTAAAGTACCAGCCTGCCTACAGCCCAAAATACATAATAATAGTAATTTATTGTTGCCTATGCCTCAAACTATACAAACTGGGAAAAAATAAAATCATTTTAATCATAGGACTATGCAGCCCTACTGGTTGGGAATCTTAAATCCATGAAAAATAAAAGTCCCTCAAAAACATTGTTATGAAACCACAGTTAATAATATAAAGCCTTCTATTCCTGCTAAAATGCTATGTGTGTCTATGTAAACTTTTCTTATGCTTAAACTAATTTTTAATGTCACTGAATAAAACTCAAAGAAAATTTACAAACCTCCTCAGAAAACCCCCTACCTGGTACTTTGTTATCTACTAATGAAAAATTGCTTATATACTATTAAATCCACCAAATTATGTGATTTCACTGTCAACCACTAATATGTTCAAAGTTGAATATATGTTACCACCACTCTCTTATCCCTCCTAACCCTTCTCATATTAATCTTGTTAATCCTTCTCCTCAAACTCCGGGAGGCAATAGTCTCACAACCTACCCTGGATCTCAAGATTAATTACCATCCTCACCCCACTAACAACTCTCCTTCGTTTAAAATCAGCAGGACCATATATTTTCCAAACTATAACACAGTTGATCCAAACAACAGTCCAGAACACCACCCAGGGTCACATGGACAGCCTCCTCCTAATGCATGAAATTCAATACCAGCCACTAACTCAAAGGTCCAAAGAAAAAACACAACAAAACCAAACACCGACCCTTGACAGCAGGAAGCTGGCAGACAATATCACCGCCACACTCTCCAATCCTCCCGAGTTGTTTTTTCTTATCAACCAAAAGTTAGGAATGTTATATTGTAACTTACTGACCCTGAGCTCAAGCTATGTGTCCAAACAAAGATTGCTCCATTCCAGCCCCTGCTCTTTTCACACTCTGCTGAACCACAGAACATTCTCTCCCCAAAGATAAGACAATCCTAAGAAAGTCACTCCCTACCCTAAGAACAGCAAACATGGTATTTTTCCACTGCATATCTTTGAACCCCTCTCCAACCTGGCCCAACTCCACCAGTTCAAAAGTTATTCCCCAGCTTAGTCAGATGAGCTGAAGTCTCACTTCAGACTCCTGCCATGCTGGTAACCTAATAAACTCCTGTCTGATTCTTGGTCTGTCTCTGAGCCTCTTTAACCGGGGATCTAACAGTAGGTCCTTATTATTTCCATATAAAATTTCAAATTTACAATTAATGACCAGCCCTGATCTGCATTTCAATTAATTTCAGTCTGAAATTTTTCTCAAAAATTTTGTAGTTTTCAGGGTAGGAGTATTGCACATCTTTTGTGAAATTTATCTCTTAATAGCTTATGGGTTTTGTTGTTCTTATTTAAATGGAACTTTTAAAATTTTTATTTTCCAATTGTTTCCATTAGTATATGAAAATAAAATTGATTTTTCTTCATTAAACTTGTGTCCTGAAAATTGCTAAATCTGCTATTAATTCTAGTAGTTTTGCAGATTTCTTAGGGTTTTCTACTTCTGTAATCATGTGATCTACAAAGACATAAGTTTACCTTTACATTTATAATCTATGCCTGTTATTTCTCTTTTTTGTCTTATGGCTAAGTTCTCTAGTGCAAATTTGAATAGAAGTGTTATAAGTGAGGAGCTTTGCTTATTCACAATAACTGAAAGTGTTCAATATTTCATCATTAAATATATTTTCTATGTGCTTTTTCAGTAATATCTTTATCAGTTTGAAAATATTTCTTCTAATTTCTAGTTTTCTGGAGAGTTTTATTATCAGTGTGTGTTCAATTTTGGTAAATTCATTTTCAATATTATTGAAATTATTATATGCTTTTTTCATTTATAATGTTAGTACAGCAAAGTATAGTGGTTTGTTTCAAATGTTAAACCAACCTTGCAATTCTAGGATAAACCTACATAATCAAGTTATATTATCCTTTTAATATATTGCTGTATTTGATTTGCTAGTACTTTGGCATGTATTTGGGGCTACGATTTTCCTTTTTGTACTCTCTTTGTAAGAGTTTAGTATTAACTTTGTGCTGACTTCCTAACATAAGTTGGAACTTGTCCCTTACTCTTCTATTTTCTGAATGAGTTTGCTTAGGACTGGCATTATTTCTTCCTTAAATATTTGAGAAAATTTACCAGTGAAGCCATGTGAATCTGGATAATCTTTGATAAAAATTCCTTATCTTCAATGGATCTAAACAGATTCTGTTTTATTTGTGTCAGTTTGTGTGAGTGGTGTTTTTAAAAATCATCTGTTTCATCTAAGTTTGAAAATTTGTTGGCATCATCTCTTTTGTGTTTCATCATTATAGCTAAGTCTAGCTTTGTTAATTTTCTCTAATATTTGACTGTTTTCTCCTTCATTAATTTATGCCCTTGCCTTATTATTTCTTCCATTCTACTTACTTTGGCTTTAATTTGGTCTTTCTTCTACCTTATTAAGGTATAAAATTAGGTCATTAATTTTAAATATAGCTTTTGTTCCTGATAAAAGCTTTTATATATTTTCTAATATTTTTCCTTCTAGGGACTGCTTTAGCTATATGCCTTAAATTTTGATATGCTATATTTTCATTATCATTCAGTAGGAAATACTTTCTAATTCCCTTGTAATTCTTTTTTAGCCCATTGATTATTTAGTAGTATGACATTCTATTTCCAAATATTTGAGATTTTTCTAGATATATTACTGATGTCTAATATCAACTGGTTTTTAAAATAATTCCCTTATGATCAGAGAATATAGTGTGTATGATTTCAATGATTTTAAATCTGTTGAAACTTGTTCTATGGTCCAACATATGGCCTACAGGATGAATGAACAGTGTGCACTTCTGGGTTTCTGGGTATAGTGTTTTATAAATGTAAATTAGGTCAAGCTGGTTTATCATGCTATTCTGATCACTTATGTCTTTACTGAGATTTTTTCCTAATTTTTCTATGAATTGATAAGAGAGAAGGTGAAAATAATTCAACAATGATTGTGGAATTGTCTCTTTCTCCCTTTAATTCTGTCAAGTTTTGCTTTAATTATTTCGAGGCTTTAGTTGGATGCATATACATATATGATTTTTAGGTCATACTAATGTATTTTTTTTAAGATTTTTATTTTTTATTTATTACATATCCTCCCCTTTCTGCTTATTCTTGCTGTGTTCATCTTTGCGTTCTTCTGTGTCTGCTTGTGCCCCCCGGGGCTGCGGCGACCCGCCGTGTCAACTCACTGCGGGGCGGCCTGCCTGCTTTGGTGACTTGCCCTGCCCGCAGTGGCTTTGCCCTGCCCGCAGCAGCTTGACTTCTCGAGGCAGTCTGCTCGCTTGAGGCGGTCTGCCCGCTTGATGCCCTACCAATTGGGCTACAGCCAGCCCTCTATACTAATGTATTGATACTTTCACTATTATGAGTGAATATGTAGAATATACTCAGTAAATATTTTGTAAATTGAACACCCTTTTTTCCATTTCTCAATGATTTTAGACAGTTTTTAAATAACATTTCAGAGGCTCTTGTTTCATGTGGTACAAAATTACGTCTTTTTAATTCAGTTCACTTTCCATATGTTCAATTATCCTTCATTCATGGATGTCCCATTCTGAACTATTTTACTACCATAAGAAATAATAAATTCATGACATAAGTCCATTATGTAGCTTATATTGGTAGTGATTTTTGTTGTTGTTGTTCCGTATCAAACTGGCAAAGGGATGCAACTGTATTCCTGGACTTGAACAGACACATAATATCAAGGTTTTGAAAAATGAAGACATTACTCAAGGCTGCCAGATAAGAAATAAGGCATGCCAGCCAGAGATTTTGATTGGAAAAAAACAGTCAGTTCTACTCAACCGTCATTCTCAAAGCTCCTATCTTTTTGTAAGTAAAGATAAGGTAGTAAGCCTGTCATCAGTAGTATGGTTTTGAGGTGCTTTTTGAGAAGTAGTAATCAATTTGTAGTGATTCCTTTCTCATACTGTAAAATTTCTGGACAAGTTGAAAGCATGCCAAAACAATTTATTAATATTAATATATTTTTTTTCTGGAAACAAAGAGAAAATGTGTCACTTTAAAGTATATGATATCCTTTAATAACTCTTTATAGATTTTTAAATCACTTAGAAACATAAAATGTATTATAAGCATCTTGATTTGCTCATAAAGCCATTATGTTTGGTATCTTAAATTTAGAAGTGTAGTTTATTCCAGCAATTACTGCAAATATCTTAATTGAATTTGCTGGTAATTTTTAAAATAAGTAGATATCAGCTACTTAATATCAAGGATTCTAGCATTTCTTAGGTGCTACGGGATATTAAGAAGCAAGTTAAACCTGGTGAAAATAAAAAAACACTTTTGTAAATTAAAAAAGCAAATACAAACGTGTACTTTAGATTTACTCTCTCCAAGAAAGAAAAATATGTAGAAAAGTGCTAATATTCACACATGCACACACACAAAAACACAAACAGAAAAGAGGAAAAAAATACAGGAAAAATGCCCTTTAACTCTTTGATAAAATTTTATGTTTTTTTCATTTATTTCCAGGTTGGAAGATACCTTAAATATGATCCATCCAAACTTCTATCCCATGAATAAATAAATACCCTCTCCAACATCTCCTGTAACTTATCTACACTCTGGGATTCCATGGCCAGTGAAAGATATGCATTGCAAGAAATTTCCAAAGAAGTCAAAGTAGCTTTTCAGTATCCTCATTTTGTCCAGTTAAAGAAATTTTTGATGTGCCATTTATGGAATCTAAAGCTTCTTTAAAAATAAAGTTAAAAAAAGAAAAAAAAAACAACAAAGAAAGCCTAAGATCTACAAATAGAAAAGGCACTTTTAAGACACACACACATAAATAGAAAAAATATACTCTCAGTATAAGGGGAGAATATATTCAGCTTTGTGGAAAACTCTCTACAATTTTCATTTTTTCACTTTTATGTCTTCATCACATAGTATTTCATTCTGGAAATGATTATTGGTTATATGAATGTGTTCAATTTCTGATAATCCATTCAAGTGTACACGTAAAACTAGCAGACTTTTACATATGTGTTTAATGCCTCAATAAAGAAAAATGTTTAAAAAAGTTTTGAAACATCATCACATCCCAGGTTCAATACTCAGACTAAAATGCATCTAATCTAATTCAGAAAACTTAGTGCTTTATTAAATTGAGAAACTCTAATTTTTAGAAATATTATTTTATTATTTTGAAATAAAATCTATTTTTCTATAATTTCCCCCCACATACTCTAGGTCTTTCCTTGGGAACGATTTAGAATAAGTCCAACCTCTTTTATTGTATGTATTGAAACAATAATTGTAGTTTAAAACTTGGAATAATATTAATAGTTTCTAAGTATCTTAATGCCACATTTTATCATTTTCAGAGACTACTCAAATCCAAAGTTTTGAACATATTGAGAGCAACATTTCTACTCTGTAAGAGGCTAGTTTATTTCTCTATTTGGTCTGAGTTCAAGCAGATATGTGAGCTTCAGATAATGGAGGACGTCTTTGAAGTAAGTAACAATCAACAATCAGAATTCTTACTACAGAGTGTCACAAAGCTTTTCTTAGCAGCACTCAGCATTCCCGGATCAAACAGCTCAAGATGTACTCTGTTCTCTAACTACTGAAAATACCTTTCTACCATCCAGTCCTTGTGTACAGCAGGGTTTTCTATCCCATCAAGTGCCGTAACAGCACTGCCCTTACCTAATGAGAAGTGTCCCTGGAGGCAGACATCAATCTTCTGTGAGTTGTATTATTTGTCCTTGGTTACAGAAATAGCGATGATATCTGTTCCTGCGTAATTTAACATCCTCCTCTTGCAATGTTTGTAGGACTCACTCTGGGAACGGAAAAGCTGGGTAACAATATTATAGTGCTTAACCAACAGAATTTAATTCTAATATTATTCCCATCTCATGTGTTCTCCATGCTGAAGCAAAATTTATCTGAATAAATGTTCCTCACCTTTAACCTGGCAACCTATGGCTTTCAGGGTAAAACATAGAATTTCTTTTTTTTTTAAGTTGGAATATAACACTTTATTAAGCAATACGATCAGACTTTATTTCTTCTTTTATATATTAATTTTATTTTGGGGGGATATATTGATTTTTTTCTACATCGTGTGGAGAACCTTCACGATCTGTGCCCTACCTGCCTGGTCTGTATCATCCCTTGCCATGATTACCCTGACTCAAAACTCCAACTACACTGAACGGTCTTCAGTGCAGGGCATTGAACCCTATACCCACTCTTGCCTTGGTAGCTTTGCACCTGCTACCTCCTTTGTCTAAAATGCCCTTTCCAACCACCCTTTTCCTGAATTATATACACTAATAGTTATCACCTCATCAAATAAGCTTTCTCTAACTCCTGAAGTGGGTGTGAGGTGCAATCCTGTGCTACCACAGCACTCCATTTGCAGCTCCTTTGCAGCTCAAAAAACACTTGCATCGGAGACATTATGTTATCGTTGCATAGATCATGAGCATTGTGAAAATCAGAACCTTCTCATATCCACTTCTGTATCCCCTGCTCTTTGCACAATGCCTGGCACATGAAAGTCTCTGGAAAAAGATGCAAGAGAGAAATGACATTCTGGGACACTTACTTTTCCTGACTTGTACATTAATCATTGATAACGGCTCTTTAATATTATCCCTTTTTCACACATTTATAGGGAAACCGGCAAGGGTGGGATGAAAATTGAGAGAAATAACCTACCCGCCCCAAAGACATATTAAAACTACACATTTAGCCTCATTGCCAATGTTGTCCCACCACATGCTTTTTAAAAATCACCATTCTTTTGATAGTTCTTGTCTCACTAAGAATAAGGGCATTTCCATTTTTTGGTGGTACAGTGATATTTTGTGTGTTTGTAAAGATACATCAAGTTCTACTGCTAGTGACAGCCATAGCACCTATGTGACCACTGTATGTAAAATAGCTGACAACTGTGAAGTCAGGATAACAATGAATTTGTCATGCTCTTTTATAGAGACAAGTAGAAAACACTACATCATATTTCCAGCTTCCTGGTAAGTATATTTTGTATCTTCTTTCAAATATTTCCCAGTTATCATGCCTGATGGATTGACAAGCTCAAAATCATTTACTCACAGGGAAAATGTAGCAAATCAGCAGAATTCGGTTCAAGATAGAATGAAGTTTGGAAAATAAAATAACATAGATAAAAGAAAATACAGCATGTGTTAGGACATACCCTACTTAGATTAAGGGAAAAAATCCAAAGAAATTTCTCCCAGTAAGACCATCTACACCTTTATATGCACATATATATGTATGCATGTGCACATGTATATTTATGTGTATACATGGCATACTTTTTTTAATGTAGGGAAATAATAACAGATGTTGTCAATAAAGAATTCTAAAAACAAAGCATACTCTTTCTTCTTAGGAATAACCTATTAATAACAATCGAGTGACCAATCATTTTAATCAAAATAATCTGACCAAATTTTCTTTGTAACTCTATGCATGTCTGTTACTATAGAGAATGACTAATTGAACATCTCTGCGTGGTGAGCCTCACCATCCTCAGCCCTTTTCAATAGCCTGAATTGTATTGTGAGTGTGTCTTGTGAGAGGTGGGGGATTAGGTGAGAAAAATATTTACTATGCACCAACTCTTTGCCAGGTATATAATTTTATTATATAATTCTTTAACATTTACAGGAATCCTATGGATAGTTTCATCTCCATTTTACAAAGGAGAAAACCATGATTCAATTAAAGAGCCAACTACTATTAAAACCCAGATCAAAGTGATTCAAAGCCCCTACTCATCCCGTTGTGTTGTATTATCATTGAGGCCTCTCCCTCAGTGATGGTTTCATCTTCTCGTAGTCCATGTCAAAATCAAGCAGGGTAATCCATGAGCAGCTGTGTATTAGTTTTCCAGGGGTGTTATGACAAATACCATAGAATGGGGTGGCTTAAAGACAGGAATTTATTGCCTCATGGTTTTAGAAGCTAAAAGCTAAAATCAAGTTTTCAACAGGCCATGATTTCTCCCAGTATCTGTAGTGTTCTGGTGCTGGCTTGCTACTATCTTTGGGTTTCTTTGGCATGAATCTTTGACTCTGTCATATGACTTATCTTTCTGAATTCTACAATTGCTCAGTCTTCTGTACAAAAGAAATCTTACTAGATTTCCTCTCCTTATACTTCTACCATATGGATCAAGGCTTGCCCTGATTCAATTTGGCCTATTTACAAACAAGTCTCAACTTTAACCAACCATAACATCTTCAAAAGACTTTATTTACAAATGGGTTCACACCCATAGGAATGTGGAGTAAGATTTGAACATGTCTTTTGTGGGGGACATGATTCAATCCCCCAAAAGCTGCCCAAATAGGTGGAATCTATATTTGATCATTGCATATATAAAGTTTACTGGTAGTCAGCCCTAGGCACCCATGTTTTCCTGACATAGTGTCCATATCAAGTTGGCCTAGTTCATAAGCCTCAGCTTTATTATTTGTTTCAGTATATTTGTTCAGATTTATTAGAATGCACGGGGAAGTGGATATGGCTTAAGTGGTTGGGCTCCCATTTACCATATGGGAGGCCCTGGGTTCGATTCCCGGGGCCTCCTGGTGAAGGCAAGCTGGCCCGGTGCAGTAAGCTGATAGCCCGTGTGGCACAGTAAGCTGGCGCAGCGAGATGACACAGCAAAGGGAGACAAGCAGACACAGAAGAACGCAGAGCAAATGGACACAGCAAGCACAAGGAGCAAGTGGGCGATAAATAAATAAATTAAATTAATCTTAAAAAAAAGAAAGAATGCATGTATCAGTTCTATTTCAGATCTTAATGGGGTAGGGCCCAAGCATCTATGTTTTTAAATGCTTCACAGATGATTCTGATGTGCATAGTGAACTATATTCTGGGTTTATCTATCTGCTTAAATCAAGTCCATAATTATTGATTGAAAACCTGCTAAGACACTCTTGCCTTGGGATGTTTTATAACAAAGACTTGACAGGTATCATAAAACACGCCTTATGATTTTCCTAAATGACACTTTCTAAGAGCATGTAAAGTGGCCCTCATTGGTCTACAGTTACCTCAAAGGTGTTTTAAATATAAAAAAAGAACCCATCAGCCTGTATAGATGCGTGTCAAATACAGGCAAAGCAAGTGGAATCACTTTGCTTGTGCTCCTCTGGAAGCAACCTTTGCTTGGCCTCTGTTTTTTGTATTGGTGAGGATGATTTACAATTACATGGCCATAGCTTCGGCCTTTTCTTGAATTAAATCAGCCAATATCACGGTGTGGATATTTCAAGAAAGAATCAATGGAGTTTTAAATAGTATCCGAATGGTCTCACTGTATAATCAGTGAGTACAAAATCATCTTATTTTCCTCAGATTAAAGAGCAGTAAATTCCCTGTAGTCTTGGAGAAAAATATTTTCCTATTTAGGAAAAAGCAAAGCCATGTAATATTGAGTCAAAGTACCTGTTTTAGTTTGCTAAACACAGCTGGAAGCAATATACCAGAAATGGTTTGGCTTTTACAATAGGAATATACTAGGTTAAAAGCTTACAGTTCTGAGGCCATGAAAGTGTTCAAATCAAGGCATGTAGAGCAGCTTTCTCCCTGAATTTCCATCACCTGCGATCCTGAACTCCTGCCATATAGCAGAGCACATTGGGAGCTCTGTCAGTCCCTGTCCTCTCCTCCATGCTTAGTTTCTTCCTGAGCTCAGCTGTGGGAGATCAGGCACATGGCAGTATGCGCTCATCTCTTCCCTCTCCTCCAGGCCTCATGGTTTGAGCTTCAGGCTGCTCCGCCTGTGGCTTTTCTCTCTTCCATATTCGTCAACTTCTGGAGGCTTCTCTCTGTCTCTGCATCTTTTTTCTGTGTCTTTGGCTTTTTATTCCACCATTTATAAGGAATCCAGTAAGAGGATTAAGACCCACTCTGGGTCATGCAGTTTTATCAAAGGCTCTTAACTAAGTGATTTTATCAAAAGCCCCACCTACAATAGGTTTACATGCCCAAGAATGGATTAACATTAAGAACAGGATTTTCTGGGATCCACCAAGCTTCAAACTGTCACAGTAAGCAAATTATTCTTTAGGAGTAAAAGTAAGATGTAATAAATAATATGCATGAATTTTTAATTTAGGGCATATTCAGTGTTGATCTAGACATAGAGCTTCTTAACAAGGGGTCCATGACCTTGGACTGAAATTCAGAAAGACATTCTTTTGGGGACGTGTTGGTGCTGGTGTGATATATTTATTAAATAATATGCAGTATAGTGTGGACTTAGTAAGGGGTCCATGGAACAAAAAAGATTAAGAACACCTGATCTACAGCTGCTGAGTCTGTTTAGATCTATGTCTTTACCTGGAGAAAAGTGTATCATTAAATGATGCATTTAAAATCAACATTCCATTGTTTGCTTATTCATTTTACCATAAATGTTCACCAAGATATCTATTATAATTTTAACTTCCAGAATGGCAAGCAATAGGAATGTGTCTTTGAAAGCCACTAATCAGCAGTCTATATTTATCTCATTAAAGTAGCAGATCATGCTCAAGGAACCACCACCTTCACCAGAAACAATGATATTGATTTGAAGAATATTCTTCACATTCCTGTTTACTTTTCTTAGGTTATAGGTCATTGCATTACTGTCTGATTCTAGACCATTTTCCAGTAGGTTTTTTAATGTTTTTACATTATCCAAAGAAGCAAAGGAAAACATTGTGGTTTATTATATTCACATACATATTAACATACATATTTATACATATATAAATATAATATATTTATCCCATGGCTTTAATATATTAAGTGACATTTGCCTTTGTAAGGACCCTCAATTCCTACCTTTCTGCCCTACATATAGCTAGGTCTAAGCCTGAAACCATGAATAGTGTCAGCATGATACACTGTTTATGCCTCTGTTTACTATTTGTTCTACAACAATTTACAACTATCCCTATCAAAGGTGAAGAAAATATGGACTAGCATGCAAGTACACCAGAAGGATGCTATACAACCAAAATATTACTGGATCATAATACATAATATTTATGTGGAGTGATGAGAAAATAGGAATTTAAGACTGACATAACTGGTGACATTTGAGTTTCTCCTAATGGTGGGAGTGCTTTGAGTTTGAGAAGCCTAACAAATATCTTGTGTAATCAATACCTGTAACCGTGCCAAGGCAGTGAGTAATAAAGGTGCTTAAAAGAAATGTTCCATCTCTACAGGAATCTAGCAGCCCAAAGGGACATTACTGTTTGGAAAAGGGGTCCCAGAAAGGAAAATTTGGGACCTCAGAAGACCAAGCCTAAAATCATTGAAAAAAAAATGGGAGAGAGAGGGCCACTCCCACAGTGAGAAAACTGGCATTTGTCTAATACTCAAAGTGATGAAATTCATCTAGCCACATCCTGAGAGTTTATTTGCTTGGTGTCAAGAAAAGATACTTGGGCCCGGCTAGATAGCTCAGTGGATAAAGGGCTCGCTGGGAGACCACATGGGAGGCCCTGGGTTCGGTTCCCGGGGACCTCTCCTAGCTGGCAGACCGCCTTGAGAATGGCAAGCCGCCATGGGCGGGCCGGAGCCGCCGTGGGCAGGGCAAAAAGCTGCCACGGACAGGCAAAAGCCGCCACGGGCAGGGCAGGTCGCCTGCAAATCGAGCGCAGCCAGCCACCCGCGAACTGAAAAGCCAGCCGTGATGGAAGCAGAAGCCGCCCACAAGCGGGGAAAGCCGCGCC
>PVKH010027037.1:0-13078 GCA_004027955.1 Chaetophractus vellerosus
AAAAAAAAAAAAAAAATTAAGGAAAGTAATCTTTTACTGTATGTGCTACAAATATTTTTTCTCCCTGCTTGGTGTTTTTTTGGTTTCAATTATTAAAAACTTCACCCTCCCCTTCATTTCTTTTGTTTATACATCTGTGGTTTTCTTTCTTTTTTTTTCTTAAATCCTTTGACCCACCTGGAATTTATTTTGGAATAAGGAGAAAGTTAGAAAATGTGAGTTTCTTTTTATTAAATGATTAACAATCTAACACCATACTAAATTCCTCTGTATTTGGGTTTATTTTTAGACTCTTTATTTTGGTGTTACTAATCTGTTTTCAACTGTGTTAGAAAAAAAATTAAATTTCTACAGTTTTGTAATAAAAACACATTAAAATAAAAGAAACAAAAATCTATATAAACATTTGTGAAAAGTAATTATATCTCATACTCTACATAGTTTGAAGTTCACCTGGTCAACTTTCATCTGTAGCTAACAAGTCTAGGATCAAAATCCTTAGGTTATTAAATATATTTCAAACAAGGTCAATTTGTAAACTTAATATTAAACACCCCTCTATTTTTAAACAGTCCAAATGGTTCCCCCTTTTATTTTTGTTACATATCCCCCCCGCCCTTCTGCTTGTTCTCGCTGTGTTCATCCCTGATTTCTTTCGTGTCTGCTTTGTCTTCCCCTGTTGTGGCGATGCGCCGAGTCGTCTCGCCGCACAGGCGGCTCTGCTCTGTTCGCGGGCGACTCTGCCCCGCCCATGGCGGCTTGCCCTCTCAAGGCGGTCTGCCCGCTCGGAGAGGCCCCCAGGAACTGAATCCAGGGCCTCCCATGTGGTGAACCGGCGCCCTATCCACTGGGCTGCAGCCGGCCCCCGGTTCCCTTATATTATAGGAACATATCTGACAATGTCAGCATGATATTCAAAGTAACACACCGATCAGTTTGACCTTACCTAGACTCAGCCTTATTATTTTTAACCAATTTTTCAACTCTATACCCTTCACCCAACTTTTACCTAAGCCACATCCCTACCCAAGCTCCCATAATAATCCAAATCCTAAGCTTCTGGCAAGATATATTAAGATAATTGAAAGTTCTTTAAATGCAGGGACCCTGAATCTCTCATTCTATAGAAACCTTTGTAGAACACACAACAGTCAACCACTGACTTGAAAGAATATCTAGAGCCAGCATTCACTATTAAATACTGTGAAAATTCCCACAAACAACTAAATTTGCAAACTTTTTCACTACCAAATACAAAAGTTACTTAATGCAATAGTGTTGCAGAGAATAGCATCACTTCTTAGATTTCTTCTTTAACCTCTTGATCACTTATATTTTAGTTTCACTTTTTTTGGTTCAAAAAAGAAATATCTTATTGGTTTTGCCTTTTTAAAAAAAGATTTATTTATTATTATTTATTCTGCCCCTCTCCCATTGTTTTGCACTAGCTGTCTGCTCTCTGTGTGTTCTGTGTCTGCATGTCTTCTATCTAGGCGGCATTGGGAACCAATCCTGGGACCTTCCAGAGTGGGAGAGAGGTGCTTAATTTCTTGCGCCACCTCAGCTCTCTAGTCTGCTGCGTCTCTCACTGTCTCTCCTGTCTCTCCTTTTGTTGTGTCATTTTGCTGCGCCAGCTCTCTGTGTGGGCAAACACTCCTGCGTGGGCCAGCTCCCCTTTCACCAAGAGGCCCCAGGAATTGAACCCCAGACCTCCCATATGGTAGATGGAAGCCCAATCACTTGAGCCACATACGTTTCCTGTTATTGGTTTTAATTTTAAAAGTAACACCTGCTTGCAGAAAAATATTAACTCTCCCATAATCCCTTTACTGAAAGATAACCATTTAGAAAATTATTTTAAAGGCCTTTTTAAAAAATCATAAACTATCTTTTTTTTTACATTTGACATTATATCATACAGTCTGTTCTGTGAACTCTTTTTGATTCACTATATCATTAATCCTTTTAAGGCATTAATGGCTGCATCAAACTCCACTGTCTGGATGTACCACAGACATTAGGATGTGTCATTTTCTCTATTATAATACTGTCATAAATACTGTATCGAAATCTTTGCATACATCTGAAGTAGAACAGATCGATCAAAGGCAATAAAAATAAAAAATTCTGATATATGTTGCCAGAATATCCTCTAAGAGAGTGTTATCATAATTTAGTTTTATAAACCAGAGGGAGGGAAACTTAATAGGGATAGAGTAGCTTGGCAAAGTAAGGGGGAAAGAAGGAATCTGTAAGTAGATAACTGTTCATACTCCCACACCAAGTGACTTCTTTGATATTTGTAACAAGAAGACATTTCCAGCTCTGAAATCCTAGGTTTAACATGAGGGCTAAATCAATTTCTTTTCAATCATATGACATCAAACTTTTTTTCCATTATACTGCCTTTGTTGAATAGAATATGCTTTCCTAGAAAACAAAACAATGTGTCAATTTATGTGTGTATGTAAAAAAAAACCAAAAAAACCCTATTAAGATAGTTAACTGACTTGAGTCCATGGAAACTTGGTGGGCAAGCCAAAGCTGAAAAAGTACTCTTTATAAAAATGTTCTACACCTTAATGCAAATGCTAAGTATCTTGGTCAGAAGGACTGAGTCAAATGGAATAATCAATAGCCAAACACAAAGAACTGGCAGCTATATAAGTTAACTGGAGAAATCTGGACCCCAAATGGTCCAGACATTTTGGCCATACCCTTTTAACTGCTGGTTGAAAGCAGTCTGCATCTCTGGAATTCCCATCCATGCTGCTGGGCTCACCATTTTGCTCATTTTGTGTTTCTCTTAAAACACAGGAAAAAAAATCAATGTTAAAAAACCACAAGCAGAACAACAACACAACTCCATCAGGTTATCTTGAAAAGCACAGCTACTGTGCTTTTGCATATATACTTAACTGTTTCCTGAGACCTGCTGCCAGGACCATGGCACTGTGATGGTTAAATCTCTTGATGATGGCAGCATTGCTATTCTCCTTTATGGATTTAGAAGAATTGGAAGTAGATGGCACAGAGGAAACGCCATAGCCCTGTGAGAAACAATTTAATCGATTAAAAATCAAAATAAGGTTCTGATTTTCTTGTCTAGTATGAAACATGCTTAATTGAAAAAATTTGTGGATGAAGGGACTTTTATGAGCATTATTAAATACTAATAAGTAAACATTAAAAACCATGGAAGTTTAAAAAAAAAAAAAGAGCAACTAAAGAGACAATGACCATTAAATGCAATAAAGGATTCCTGGATGGGCTATAATAATGGAGGAGTAAAGACTCCAAAGGACATCATTGGAGCACATGAAAAATTTGAATAGAAACTCTAAGCTTTATATCTAGGTTAAATTTCTTGAACTTAATTTCTACTTAAGGCTACCTAAGTGAATATTCTTATTCTTAGAAAACGTACATGAAATGTATGTTCAAGGAGCAAGACATAAACAACCTACTCTCTACTGTTCAGAAAATAGGTAGACAAATGGACTGAAAGATGGGATGGACAGGTAGACAGAATGATACAGCAAATGTGGCAAAATGCTAAAATTGGTGGATCTGGGTATATAAGCTTTGTATTATTTTGCAACTGTCCTGTAAGTCTGAAATTATTTCAAAAGTAAAAAGTTTAAAGAAATAAAGAGCAATCATAAGTGACATACATTTAAAAAATTAAGAAACATCACTAACTCCTTTTAGCATCACAATAAAGCACCTTAACCTTAAACTCTGCATATTATTTTTCTTAAGAGCAATTTTCCATCTAGTTAGCAAAATATTAAATGATGGAATAAGAGACAGCGGAAAAAAAAACAGACTTAAGAGTTGGAAATATACAGATTCAAATTCTGACATCATTACCTTTTCCAATACGAGTCTAGGCAAGCTAATCAACTTTTCCAAGCAATATAAAAAATAGCATACGATATTGGAGAATTAAATGAGATAGTATTTTTGAAACATGTTTTGAGTACACAGGCTATGCTTAGCCCGCTAGATACAAAGTTGGTAAAGTCCCGTCCCCTAGAAATCTAGACAGCAGTGTGAAGCTGGACTATAAACCAGTACTTTTAACTAAGTGTTACAGGTGCTATGAGAGGAAATGGTCAATTCTATTAGATGAGAAGGTAGGTAGGTGAGAAAAAACTTCATGGGGCACCACTAGATAAACAAGTGCTTGCCAGGAAGACATGAAAGACAACTTTTCAGGGAGAGGTAACTGCCCAAGCAAGGGTATGGAAGCAAGGCAGTGAGTACTATCAAAGTTCATGTGTGCTTATGTCATGGTTTTGTATGTATTTCAGTATAGCTGGAATGAAGGGAGGGCTAGGGATTGGTAAGACATAGGCTAAAGAGGTAAAAGAAAGATCATAGAAAAGACTCATTTGCCATTCATTCATTTATCAGATAACTGAGTACCTAATATATGTTATGTGCTGGGGATATGCCTGTAAACAAGAAGAAAGTCTGCCTCATGAAGGTTAAACTATCGATGGGAGACTGACAAATCAAGGAAAATGAGATAAAAACAAGATCTTTTTTGAAAGTGACAAATGTTATGAAGAAAATAAAGAGGTTGATATGATGGAGTTAATGGACTTAGGGCAAGTTACTTTAGATACATTAGGGAAGGTCTCTCTGAAGAAGTGATATGGGAGCAGATGTCTAAAAGATGAGTAGTAGCAGCTAGTCAGGGGAAAAGCAGGTAAGGAAACAGGAAATGCAAAGGCCCTGAGGTAGAAAAAGTTTGGAATCCAACTGAAAGAATGCCACTGTATCTGGGGCACAGTGAGTGAATGGAGGTGGTCCAAACTGAGAGAGTAATAGTTGGTAGGAGCCAGATCAAGCACAGCCTGGTAGGAGTCTGGATTTTATTATAAGTTCAATGAAAAGCCACTGACTTTATATACACAGAGTATTATTATCTTACTTATAACTCTTACTACTAAGGAAGAATGAATTATAGGGAACAAGAGTGGAAACAGGAAGATCACCAAGAAGCTAATGCAAGCAATCAAGACAAAGATGCTGGTAGCTGAAGAGAGAGAGAGTGTAAGTAAATGTGTAAAGAGAAGATCAGAGTTGTATTGTAGAGGTCTTGGTAATGAATTGGATGCTGAAGGTGAAAGGAGAGAAATCAAGGAGACCCCTGGGTTTTTGGCTTGAGCAATTAAGTCCATAGTAATATTTTTGAGAAAGGGAAGACTCAGGAAGAAATACATTCATAAGGATGGGAATCAAAGGTTCCATTTCAGAAATGTTAAGTTGAGATGTCTGAAATAAGTGAAAATATCAAGTAGGCAGTGGGATATAGGATTTGGGAGCTCTGGGGTTAGACATACCAGTGGTATTTGTGCGTCATCATTACATAATTGGGATTTAAAGCAATGGAATGGAGAAAATATCTTCAGAAGGGGGTCCAAGACCATATCCTGGGACAGGTACACCACCAAAGAAACACTGATTCAATTAACATTTCTAATAGGTGATTGATGTTGGCATACCTAATGGAACACTATGTAGGCATTAAAAAAACAACGATAATATTAACCAATCCACACATTAGTCCCTTTTTCCTTGTCTATTAATTTTTATTCATATATATATATTTTAGATTAAATGTTGTTTAGCTAGAGCATCAAGCTGGACTAATCACCAAGTTAAGCCTTCATTATTACCTAGAGAACTGATGATAGAACTAGAAAATTCTTTTAAAAGTTTAGCAACTCATAGAGGGACTTCAGTTCAAAGCATTTTAATAGCAAACATTGATACTACAATGCACTTCTGATAAATAACTCCTAATAAATAATAATTTGCTTGTGTTATAGTCTCACAAATAGAACATCTACACTTAAGGCAGTTTTAAAACTATAAAAATGTTGAAAACTAGGAAAGGACTATTTTCTCTCATAAACTGTTTCACTGCTTACCTCATCTAATGATTTATCTTCCAAAGCTGTCAAATCTAGTAGTGGGTTTTTCACTCCTGATGAAACCATTGTTTTTAGCCCTGGAAAATCAATGAAATAAAACGTTGATCCAAGTCTTATCTTTTCCAGGCATTTAAAAAAAAAAAAAAAAAAAAAAAAGGCATTAATAGCTTTAATGACTTAAGGGCAGTAAGTTAAATGCTAGAGTATGTCAGAATAAATATTTACCTTTTTCATCTATTTTGGCACATTCTGCAAAGAGGTCCTTTGACCCTGTATTCAGCCGGTCTCTGTGAAAATAATGGGATTGGAAAAAACGTGTCCAGAATTCCTTTTCTGTCATGTTGTGGGGAACATTTTCTGCATATTTCATTTTCACTGTGGAAAAAACCCGTAACAAATAGTTATATACTGAATTTTCATTTCTTAAAATGTCTTATATTAGACAACTGAAATAGACTAATTGCAAAAACTAGATTATGAAACTGCTCAATTTTATATAATTTACATAATATATAACTAATAAGAATACGTAATTTAACTAATATGAAATATAACCTGAGATTAGGTGAGGCACTGCCTCTACAAATCTAACAAATCACAAACAAAATCTTATTTTGTGCCAAAAGGATTAAAAAGTTTGTTTTAGAAACACCAAGAATTTTGAAGCCAGGTGGACCCGAATTTCCTTGCTTGATCATTTATTTATGCACCCTCACAGTCTGAGGCACTGTATTAGCTGCTTGAGATATAAAAACTTCAATGCTTACTGGACTATAAGCTCAACACTGCAGAAGTTATAGTCTAGTGAGTATAGTGGTTAAGTGCATGGTCTCTGGAGCCAGAGTCTGAGTTTAGAATTACAGCTCTGCCATTTTCTATCTGTGTGCTCCTAGGCAAATTACTTAATCTCTCTGTGCACTGGCTTCCTCATCTGTAAAACAGGGATGATGATAATACTTATATTATAGAGTTGTTGTGGGGATTAAATGAATTAATACATGTAAGACCTTAGAAGAGGGTCTGGCACATAGCAAAAACTGTAAAATCATTCGTTATTACTATCACAAGGACATGAAAAGAATTATATTGTGGTAACTCCTTAAGGCAGATATAAGGCATTAGAGCAGGAAAAGGGATGAGGCTTATATCTGCCTGAAGAAGTGAGGATTTTGTAGGGGGGGCAGTGAAGTGATGCTTGTACTGAATCCTGAGTGATATACATGTTTCCTAAGGACCAAAGGGGTAGGACTGTGGAAGGAGGAAAAGGGAATAACACATGGTTTAAGAGAGCACTGTTTGGTCAGAAGAATGACCAGACATTCCCGGTCATGTGCAGCCAAGCATACACATCATGAATTATGAGGACTGGGGTCAAGGAGTCTATATACTTTTAGGATGGCTTCTGCCTGGGAAATGATTTGTGGATTAGGTAGATTTGTGGGTTAGAAAGATCACTCTGGAGGCCGCATAAAGGATTATCTGAGTAGTGCTGTAGAGAGACTCATTTATTTTATACCTCTGGCTCATCTCTCTCAGGTGTCTTGAGGGCTAAATAAAGTTTAAGAACCACTGATGTAAAGAAGGGAAAGTCATCACATCAATGAACTGATAACAGGACATCGTGTCCCAGGTATCTACTACATGTCTGGCACTGATTAAAGTATTTTTCATATTTTCTTGTATTTAATAAGGAATAAAGGTGAAGCCTTTTATTTTTCATTGATATATTATAGAACTCATCAAAACAAACATTTTAACTATCTGGAAGAACTGACTCTTCTTACCTGCTGGGTAGGTTCTAAATATGGACTCAATGATATCAGAGGTTAAATTATATCTCAGACCATTACAGCCATCTGTTTGGGGCCGGACATCAGCCTAAAATAAAGGCCACATATACATGTTAGAACACTGGAGGAAGATGTCTAAGCTCCCAACAGACACTGGATAAAGGGGAAAAACAGACCCTCTAAATGAACTGTAGGGACAGAGCAAGTACCTCACCTTCATTTTGGCAGAGAGACAGAGCTCAAAGAAGCCTGACCTGGTTTCTCAGTCCTAGTGACCTGTAAAACCTACTACCCTGGAAGCCCAGTATGGTCAAATAAGTATGTTTAAACATTGCTGAAGGTGACAGCTAGTGCAGCTTTAACATCAAACTTGAATAGTTACAAAAACCACTATAAACCTTGGCTACTAAAGAATTAAACTGAAGTTATTTAACTGATTTCTTTAGGAGAGAACTTATTAATTCGGTTTACTCCTAAGCACCTAGAAAGGTAACAAAAACACTCAATATTTCTGTTGAATGAACAAATACTTCTCTGGTTCCACCGTAGTGAACACTATCTGAATCCCATTTTCTAATTCCATAGGTATTTCCATTTTTTTTTAACCAGGTACAATTTATAAATCTTATGTTATCTATAATACGATGTTCACTACACATTTAACTTTGAATTACAAGTAAATTATAACAATCACTTAAAAGGTATCAGAAAGGACCCCCACGGTGAGGAAAGAGCTTTGTCCCCTTGGGACTGAAAGAGAGATGCCTGTAGCTCTGGGACAACTTGGAGTCACGTTCACAAACATAAGAAACTGGCACCTTCCACTTATTATACTCTTGTATAAACACTCTTTTGGGATTCCTTAGCCACCATGTAAGAAGTCTGACCCTTCTGACCACAATGTTGGAGGGGTCACTGGTAAGTACCTGGGTGGCTGTCCCAAGGAGCCCATCCTTCCTGTCATCCCATTCAACGCACCATACCAGTGAGTGAAGCCATCCAAAGTTTATGAGTCCTGACCAGACACCGCCTAAATTCTATCAGGTGTCCCCCGCTGACACTACAGGGAGCAGAAGAATCAGATAGGTTCTTATGAATTGGAGAATGGAAGAATTGAGCTGAGGAAGGGTGGAAGTTTGTTCAATAAAAACTACTATCCCCAAATGGGAGAAGAGGCAGCTATATAAGAACTTGGCACACCTCTGGAGGCCTATGTCAGGAAGAACAACAGAGGGTACAGGAAGAAAGAGCTACCCCATATTATTTCTCAGAAATGGATGATGAGGTATGTGTTATCAAGGCCAGAGCACCCAGTCAGCAATGGCCCTAGGGTTTCAGAACAGGAAGATTCAATGAAAGGTCAATTGTGATCATGTTTGGAATTTGAAAGAAAAACCAAGTGAATGGTGCTAAAGCATCTAATTTTAAAATAAATTTTTTTTTAAAGATTTAGAGATGAAAGTTTAGGAAATACAATGAAGACGTGGCCTCCTAGAGGACAAAAATGCCCTCAGATCCCAAAAAAGTGGAAGCAAAAATTGTTTGATGAAGATAAGCTATAAATCTTTGAGTTGTTCTTTTACTCAGCCCAGATTCAAGGTCCACAGCACACATGGTGAAGGCCCCATCAGGCTACAATTCTCCACCCTACTTCCTGTCTCTCCATGTCATTACAATGCATGAAAAGGAAAACAGTAGCCCTTGTCATCTAGGAGCTGGCTGGTGCCCTCCGCTAGGTATGGTGCTCTGATAAACATAAACAATTTCACAGAACATCAGTATCAGACAAGACCACTATATTACCAGGACAGATCAAGACACAAACAAGCCCCCTCCATAATAATGTCTGAACACAGACAAAATATGAACACTGTCCAAGCCACAAAATACCAGCCAACCCCCTCTTCCAGCCTATAAAAGCAACTGATGCTGCTTTACCAATTATAACTGTAGGATTGCTCTAGTCTAACTTACCTGGGGATAAGCTTTATTAAGATAATAATCAGGGGGCCGGCTGTAGCCCAGTGGATAGGGCGCCGGTTCACCACATGGGAGGCCCCGGGTTCAGTTCCCGGGGGTCCCTCCGAGTGGGCAGACCGCCTTGAGAGGGCAAGTCACCATGGGCGGGGCAGAACCGCCGTGGGCAGGGTAAAAAGCCACCACGGGCAGGGCAAGTCGCCCGTGAACAGAGCAGAGCCACCCGTGAGCAGGGCAAGCCGCCTGTGTGGTGAGCTGACTCGGCGCGTCGCCGCAACGGGGGGAGTCAAAGTAGACACAGAAGAACGCAAAAATGAACACAGCAAGAACAAGCAGAAAGGGGGGGATATGTAACCAAAAAAAAAAAAAAAAAAAAAAAAAAAGATAATAATCAGAACCATTCCCTCTTTCTGACAGCACACAATCCTGAGTAAACCCACACTTCCTTTAACCCACCCCCAAACCCGTTAACACCAGTGCAAATCCAGTAAGGCCCTTCCAACACCCTCTTGCTAAAACACCACAAGGTTTTTCATATTGCTCTTTCTCTTGCTGAAAGGAGTAATAAAACCAATTTTTGTTCAACAGAGGAAAAAAAAAAGGTATCAGAAAGCTCTGTATTTAGAAATATTAGGGGCTATAAAACCAATTTTTAAGAATTTCTTTCAAAGTTCATTTGACTTCCAGCATTCTAGGGTAAATCCCCAAACAAAGAATATATATTAGTAAAAATAAATATTGATAAAAAAATAATGTATATATTTTAGAAGAATACCACCGACACTGAATTTTTAAATTTAAGGAAATGCTAAAACTTTACTACAGAATTGGCATTGTTAACACATACATCAGTTTTTTCAATTTTTTTCCTTCAGAAATCTAGAAGGGTCACATACCAGAAATGCTGCAGAAATGCCAACATCCTGCTTATGATTGGATGTGGATGAATTATCCGTTGTATTCACATTTAAACGATTGGCCCAAAATTCTTCAGCACTGATCACTTGACTCACAACAAGGTCTTTATAAAGCTGAAACAAAACAGGATCTTCTTGCAGCATTCTGGTGATAGAATATATTGAATATAATTATCTTCTAGAAGAAAACACTATTGAGATAACATTTTAAAAGGACTTCAGTAACACAAAACATTGAAACACGCAACTTTTATAAACTCCTTGAAGGCAGGGATTTGGTCTCATTCATTTCTGTATCCCAGTGATACAAAGATCACTGTGTATGTATTTGTACTTTACTGCATTCTCCTTCATACACTGGCAATACATTGTACACACTTGGAGCCCTAAGCACTGATGGCCTGAAAGATATTGGTGATGGAATAATTCATTTTATCAGAAATTGTCATTTTATATGTAGTCTCACTTTTTCATAGTATAATTTCTTTGAGGTTTCTTGATCACAAATGCTCTTCTGATGGTTTAATATCTTGTCTGTGACACAGAACTGGGAAAACGAATAATGGACTTTAGTGCCAGTAGTTGTAGGTTCTAATTTCAGTTATGCTGATATTCAGATGTTAGGTTTAAGGCCATTAATTATAGTATTATAATATAAAAAGTAATTTTATATTAATCTCATCATATATACAATACAAAATGGAAATAACCTTATGTCCCCCTCATATGATTAAAGAAAAGGTATACAAGGTTCATAGTATTAATCTCATTTTATATGAGGAAACTGAGGCTCCGGGTGATAAAGTAATTTGCCCAAAGCCACACAGCTAGTAAGATGCTAAAACTGAGAATGAAACAGAGGTAATGATACCAAAGCCAATACTGTCCTATTTTACACTATTGTGGCAAGATAAGTAACAAGATATTACTTAGAGACTGAAAAGAGATAGCATCTCTTCAAAAAACTATTCCTTTCCTCCTTCACCTGTTTTTCTCTTCCAGTTCTTTATTTGCTTTCCTCTTGAATTTAGGAAGCAGCTGCTGAAGAAGGTCCTTTACTGCATCTCGTTCTTTCACTGCTGTGCTTTCATTGGAAAAATGGAAGTTAGTTGTGTCCCCTGCATGCAGGACCAGCTGAAGCTGAATTTTAGCTTTTCCTTCTGGACTGATTTTCTGGCCTAAAAAGAAGCACCAGGCTAATTAGATCCTCACATTCATGCTGTAGAAATTCCATTACAATTGGTTACTTCTCCTCTCAAGAAGATTCAGAATTCCTTTGGGTTTTAGATGCCCTGTTCCAATCTTGATGCTTTTACAGAAATGTGCTCTTCTCAAATAATTCTATCTTAACTACAGCATGGTTCAACAAATTCCCTAACACTCTGCTCCCTTCTTCAGCATCCTTTTTATGGCATTTCTACTCACTGCTTCCACATCCTGATACTAATAGGCTTTTGCTTCATTCAACTAGGGTGGACCTCTTAAAGTCTTTCTAAATAGCCACCTAGGAGTCCTGAATCTACCCTGAACAGATTCCTTCCAGCCAACATTATCATGAATAAAAAATGATTTGTCATATATTCAAAAAATTGCAAAAACACTTCCCATGGTATACAAACAAGGATAAACAAAACCTTGAGGAAACAATCAGACATATTCAGAATGTGTGATGTTTTGTAGGCTTATACTCTTTAAGAGACTACAGAGACAATAACTACATACATGAACCTAGGCTGGATACTGGTTTAAAAAAAAAACAACACAGCCACAACAAGGCATTATTTGGACAAGCAGGGAAATCTAACAATGGTCTATATATTTATTATTAAAAAGTTTCTTGGTGGGGTGATAGTATAAGTAGTAAATGTATACATACAAAGTGTGCAAAATAAAGCAATATGGCAAAAATGTTAACAATCGTCGTATCTAGGTAGGATTCATTAATAGTTATCTGTTTATATTACTCTTTCAATCTTTCTGTTACTCTGGAGACTTCCATAAAAAATTAGGGCTATGAACATCAAAATACACCTACATAAGAGAAACTGTGTTCTAAAAGAGTAGATCATGGCAACAGGATTCTTTTTATCATCATAAAGGAAACAGAAGGCAAAGGCTTTGTTCCACTGGATGGGTGATGTGTGATGGTGTGTACACCCTAATAAGAGCTCTCATCTTAGCCAAGATAGACCTATTCAGCCTTAAATTAACAGAAACTTTGAAAATGAAGAGGATGCTTCCAGACCAACAGGTTAGATGAAACATGAAGCAGTAATATTAAGCAATTTATACCATCAGATAGTATGTTTCACTACCACATTCCTCCAAAACAATCACTTCTTTCTATGCAACCTTTTCTCAGTGCTTTATCCTTGCTCTATCTTGTCTCCTGCACCTCAGAGGCCTCCTTCTGAAGCTTTTTAACTAGCGAACTTCAGCTATGATA
>PVKH010027038.1:0-12918 GCA_004027955.1 Chaetophractus vellerosus
CTGTTTTCCTTTGAATTTCTCCCTGTGGTAACGTAAATGTTTAACCTGCCTGTCCCTCCTTTGTATATTGGAAGCATATGATTTGTTTTCAAAGTTTCAGAGGTCTACAACCAGAGGGAAATGTTGCCTCAAAGTAAACTGCATGCCTATAATTGATTTTTTTGAGATTTTGTACTTAGCATTGCTACTGAAATAATTTAATGTTTTTGAAATATTGTGATGTAATGAGTGCATTTTACATATGGAAAGAACATGTCTTTTTGGGATTCAGAGGGTGGAGTTTGACAGTTTGAAGTTCTTTTATGAATTCCAAGAAGAGAAGATTTTATTTTTGAACTAATCCATTCCTGTGGGTTTGGGGCCCTTTTGATTGGACTATATCAGCAAGGTGACACACAGGTTTCTGTTGTCTTGCTGGGTCTTATATAAGTGGAGACATCTAGGAAGAGACACAGAGAAAGAAGCTGACATTTTTGATCCTGCCATGTAAGAGAAAACTCAAGGATAGCTAGCAGCCAAAGCTTAAGCAGGAAGTCCCCAAGAAACTGGACCCACAGAAAATCTCAAGCCTGAAGAGACAAGCCATATAACTGATCACCCACAGATGAACTAGGGAAGAAAGCAGAGCAGCCGAGACTGTGAGAAGAGGCCTAGAAAAAGAAAAGCTCTATGCCTTGTTGCCCACAACTTAGCTCTGGGAGACAGTTTATCCTGTGGAGGAAGGCAGGTACCTTGGCAGAGATTAGATGCCATCTTTGCCATATGGCTGGGCACCAGGTCACCAGTAGCTGACTTTTATGAGAAAGCATCTCTGATGGTTCTTTGATTTGGACATTTCATGGCCTTGGAACTGAAAGCTTTTACCCTAAATACATTCCCCATTATAAAATCAACCCATTTCTAGTACTTTGCATTGGCAGACCTGCAGCAAACTAAGATAGTAAGTTTTAACAACAGAAAGAAGGTATGTATCATCATAAACTCACCAAAAAAGAAACTTTTGAGCAAGGAAAAAAAAAGTGTTTCTTATGTGACTATAGCATAGCCAATTAAAAATCAAGCAAAGAATTACCAAGATAATTGAATTTATTTTATTTTTATATTAAGTCAAAATATTCTGTTTTACTAAAAATTGCACTTTGCATTTGCTATTTTTAAAAATAAAGACATATTTACTCTGTGAGATACATGGAACATACTCCAGCATCTTTGTGAGAAGAAGGATAGTTTTGATTGAATTGAGTAGGTTCCAAATGCATCTGAAATGATGTGAAATAATTATAAAAATATAGTAATAATAATAGATTAATAGTTGCAATACTGTTATAACTAAAATGGTAAAAAATATGCTCCATAAATATTAACCTGAAAAATTAGTGTTGTTATTTGCTATATTAATATCAGTTAAGAGAATTTGAGCCAAAACATAGAACTAAGGATTAAAAGTGTCACTATGTATTGACAAAAGATTTACTTTGTCTGGAATATAAAAGTTGTTAGAATATATTTATTTTCACCTTGAGCTGAAATAAAGAAAAGTAAATAAAACTTGGCAATCCACAAAATGAATTTCACATATCCTCCAACATGAGTATTTCAGAAATTGATAAATCGCACAAACATAAAAATCAAGATGATTAAATGAGGTTTGAAAAATACCTATAATAAGCTTGGTCTATTTAGCATATATAAGACACTGTGCCCAATAAAGGGAAAACACACATTTTTTCAAGCACATAGATAATATATATGAAATTTACTCTGTTCTAGGTCAAAGGCAATGATTCACTAATTTCATATCGGTAAGACAATTTGAAGCTTTTTGTGGGTCAGGGAAAAGATCATTAAGTTAAAGTTAACCCATTGTTGTGAATATAAACCTATTGTAGATGGGAACTCTTGATTAAATTACCTCTCTTAAGGGATCTTGATTAGATTGTGTGACCCTGAGTGAGCCTTAATCCTCTTACTGTAGTCCTTTATAAATAGGGGACTAAAAGCATCAGAGACACAGAAAAATGCTGCAGAGACAGAGAAACACCAAAAGGCTGAGAGATTGGTCCTGGAAACCAGAGGCTGGAATCAGCTTAGCACAGAGGGATGGAAAGAGGCACCCAAGAGGCAGATAGAGATAAAGCCTTGAGGAAAGGGGAGTGACGAGACATAGGCCTGATCACCCATAGCTGAGCTAGGGCAGAAATGAGCCTGGAGCAGAAGGCAGAGACCCAGTCTGACTGAGCCACCACTGTGTCTCACCACATGGCAGAAGTCCAGGATCACCTGCAACTGACCTTCAATGAGACAGCATCTCTGATGATGCCTTGATTTGGACATTTTCACAGCCTCAGAACTGAAAGCTTTTACCCTAATAAATTCCCACTATAAAAGTTAGTCCATTTCTGCTATATTGTTCTCAGCAGCTTTTAGAAAATTTAAACAATCAGGATTTTACAAACCATATTCACTGGCCACAACATATTATATTCAAAATCAATAGTTTTATGAGCAAAATAAGAAATCAAAATGGGAAATTAGAAAATAAAAGATATAAATGACAACAAACTCACCACTTTCTATAATTTGTGGGATAAACATAAATCAGTACCTATAATGGGAATGCTGAAATATGAAAGCATGCTTGATCTTATTAATAATCAAGGAAATAAAATTCAATCTGCACTGGGGTGTTATTTCATATTAACTAGATTGAGGGGAAATATATATATACCCATATATAGCAATGCCAATTTGGACAAAAGCTGTAGAAAAAGCTAACTCAAGCACTGATGATGAATGTAAAAATTGGAACAGGCACTAGGGAAACAATATGATTCTCTAAAAAAGAGTTTAACATGTCCATATCTATGACCCAGTTAATCTGCCATGGGAAAAATCTACATGGCTTCAAGAGACACATACACTAATGTTCACAGAAACGTTCTTCATATTTGAAAAGGAAAACTGAAACAATCCAAAAATCTGTCAAGTTGAATAACACAATTGAATATTATACAACACTGAAAATGAATTGATAGAGCTATAGTAGGTTATGAGTAAATATTGTTCACTTCATTATAATGATAATGATTGTAAAATCCTCATTATTGTATCTATTTTTAAAATATTAGTTAAATTTTGCATATATAATTATATACATTTGCATATTTGTGTACAATAACTTGTATTGGGAGGATTGCAAAGAGATAAAAAGCTATTTATAGGGGGGAATAATATAGTATTACTTAAAAGAAATTTTCATGTTTAAATTTATAGTTAAGAATATGTACTTTAAAAATAGATTGTAGAAATAGATTGGATATATTTATAACCTGTATTGTGTTGATGAATTCAGAAGTATATACATGTTAAAACTTATAAACTGGAAACTTTAAATATGTGAAGTTTATAATATATGAATTACATCTCAATAAAGTTGTAGTATCTATGTAAATATGTTGGAAATTATAGATGAGAAAAAATGTTACAAAATTATAAATAAATTTAGAATTATAATGGCAGTCATATCAATGACAAACTATAGCAAACTGAAATACCATTGCAAAAAAAAAACCAAAATCTGCATATGACTATGGTTTAAGAGAAGCTATAACAATGATTATATTATAGTAGTAATTATATCTTATTTTTACATATTTCTTCTCTTCATGTTTTCCTGCTGATACAATGTCTAGTATATGACATAAATTATCTTGCCATACCTCTAAATCACTTAAAACTTTGCTTATGTGTCACTTAAATGTATGCTCTAATTCTACCTTCAGTGATCTAGCAAAATAAAAAAAAGAAAAGAAACTCAAGCAGGATGTGACAGTTTGAATTTGGTAAATCCCAGAAAAAATTATGTTTTTGAACTAATCCATTCCTATGATTGTGAGACCCTTTGATTACATTAGATTTAATTAAAGGACATTGATAGATCACTTGATTATATTGATTTTGATTGGACTACATCCAGATTGGGTCTCTGCCCACTTATTGGAGTCTTATATAAACAGAGACAGAGAGTAAGACACACAGGATAGGGAGGTCTACCATTTTGACCTGTCCATGTGAAAGAGAGGACTCTAAGTTCATCTACAGTTGCAGAAAGACAGAGAAGTGTCAAGAGGCTTAAGGAGGAGAGGCCCAGGGAGAGATGTCTTATCACCCACAAATGAGCTTCAAGAGAAAGTAGAGAGAAACTGGCAGACCCACCATCTTGTCTCACCATGTAGCAGGACTCCAGGATCTGCTAGTAGCTGATCTTTGGTGATGATGCCTTGATTTGAACATTTTTTAGAGCTTCAGAAAAGTACAGCTTTACCCAAATAAATCCCCTTTTTAAAAGCCAACCCATTTCTGGTATTTTTGCATTGGCAGACTTTGGCAAACTAAGACTGCATAAATAGGTACATGTGACTCTTGGTGATGACTATGTCTCCCCTGGAGTTGTTATGGCCTAATTTTATATAGTATACATACATTTGAAAGAATTATTGACCCACTCTATATTCTACCACTGTAATAGGTAAAATGATTTGTTATCTTAAGCCTATTCTGTTTCAACAAAAGGATACAGAAAATTTTTAATAAAAGGCTAGATAAATGTTCTATATAAATACTATCCTACAAAAAAACTGGTATTGCTACATCAATGCAGCTTACAGACATTATGCCAATGTATATAATTAAAGATTAAGAGATTCACTATATATTGACAAAATATTTATTAAATTTGCAATGATCCTGGTGTTAAATCAACATTTTGAGAATCATTCCTGTAAGTGAAAAGCAATTCAGAACACAGGTAAATGAATAAAATAGGTATGACATTTGTGAGCTGTGTTTAACAGTGTCCTACCTATATACCAAAACTTTGGCTTCTCAACAAAGTTTGCAATTTCAGAATTCTATTGAAATATCTGAATTTTAATATATATGCTATTTTTTCCCTTCCTTGTTTCTAATCTTGGGCACAAGAAAAACATTTAATGAAACAATTTCAGTTTCTGAGATATAGCCATTGGTTAAGTTAAAAGTTATCTTACATTTACTGCCAATGTATGTTTTATCAGTCCTATAAAAATATATATATGTATACCAGTAAAATTAATTTTTCATGCCTTGTATATTTATTGCTCATTTACTTTTTGAAAAATATAAAAAATAATACAAAGTTCATGGAAACTTTTTCACAGCTTATCACTTAATCAAATCAATATTCTTTCACCAATAAACCTTAAAATTTTAAATGATACATTTATTCAACTTTTATCTATTTTCCTTTGTTAATTTATAATTAAACATATAATCATCTTAGAAGATCTGTTCTCCTTTTTAAATTATGTCCATTTTTTTCATTTTTCCAAATATATCAACCTTTTTTAGACAATGCCTTACAAAGTGGTGGTATTTAAGTCATTAACTTTTCATGTAAAGATATATTTAGAACAATAGGCAAAGACAGAAAGCTAGTGACCTGTGAAAATTTTAGACAGTTTAATTTAGCATAGTTTATTTTATTCTGTTGACATGATGCAGACAGAAGTGTTGAATTTAGTCTAAAAGTAATTTTTGAAACTATCAGTATAACGAAAATAATCCAGTTGGATTAGAGTAAACAAAATCATTTGATCTTATTATAAATTTAAAACACTGAAACATTGCAAAAACATGCAAAAATACACAGAATTGGAATTAAAACACACTAATGTGATTTAATAGCAACAGACCTTCTAAATGGGAAAATAAATAAACATAGACCTGAGCAATCCAGTATGGTTGACAGTAGCCACATTTGTCTATTAAACCATGGAAATGTAGGTATTAGCATGGAGGAACTGAATTTCTAATTAAATTTAATTAATTTAAATCTAACCTTTAGAACTGTTAACACATTTATTAGAAAATAAGTAGATATGTGGAAGAATTTGGGTATGTGGATATTCTTTTCAAATAAACATTTTATGAAATTTAAATTTAGATTATGTATTTGCAAGAAAAATTCATCATCTGAATTCAGATGGAATGTAAGTGAAAAGATACATACTGATTATGAAAACTTAGCAGAACAAAATAATGTAAAATGTCTCATGAATAATTTTTCAATTGATTAAATATTAAATGATTACATTTTGAATATATTCACTTGAATAAAATATAATATTAAGTTAATTTTACTAGTTTTATTTTTTACTTTTTAAATGTGGCTACCAGAAAATTAAATTTACATATGGGTTCACGTTGTATTTCTGTTGAACAGCTTTGCTAAAGGCCATCTATTGGTCAACTTTGGAATAAACAACTAAGGTAACATGAGGTAATAACATTTGGTTTTGCCTAGGGAAGTTTCTAGACAACAAAAATAAGAATTATCTTTATGTAAAGGTCTCAGTACACTTTTTTCAGCACTTTCCCACTGCTCCCCTGGTCTGGGAGGCTAGTGAGCATGGACAGGCTTAGCTACTGCAGGGAGCATTAAGATCTTAATTGGACATTACAGCCCTAACACTTTATTTGGAGGAATATTGTGATGGTTTGAAGCTGTATGTACCCCAGAAAAAAGCATTTCCTTAAATCTAATCCATTCCTGTGGGTTTAAACCCACTGCTAAGGTTCCTTCAGTTAAGGTGTGGCCCACCTCAATCAGTAGGGGTCTTAATCCTATTACTGGAGTCCTTAACAAGAGATTCAGACACAGAGCAATAGAAAGCTACAGAAAACAAGAAACTGAAATGGAACCCCAAGTAAAAAGAGACCAGGAGATGTCACCATGTGCTATTGCATGTGGCAGGAGAGACAAGGCCCACCAGCAGCTGGTCTTTGGGAAGAAAACATTTCCTTGATGCCTTGATTTGGACATTTTCCTGTCCTCAAACTGTAAGGTAATAAATTCCCATTGGTTAAGCCATTCCATTTCATGGTATTTGCTTGGAAGAGCCTTGGAAACTAAAATAAACATATAAGGGTTATATTTTGAGCAATGCTGCTTTCCCAATATTTCTTTTTTTTAATAATATTTTTTAAATTTTTTAAAAAGATAACTTGATTACATAAATGTTACACAAAAATATAGGGATTCCCATATGCCCCATTCCCCACACCTCCCATGCCCTCCCACATAAACATCCTTCATTAGTGTGGCACATTCATTGCAGTTGATGAACACATGGCTTTGCCATTAAGCAAGGACCATAGTTAACATTGTAGACCACACTCTCTCCCACACAGTTCTGCAGTTTATATGATGATATAAAATGGCCTATATCTGTCATTGCAATGCCACTCAGGACTATTCCCAAGTCCTGAAAAAGCCCCTGTACTACAACTGCTTTTCCCTCTCCCTGACCCCAGAGCCTCCAGTGGCCACTGGTTCCACACCAGTGTTGTAATTTCTTTCATTGCTTGAATCACAATATGTTTATAGTAGAATACAAGTAAGTCCACTCTAGTCCATAGCTCTTCCCCCATCCTGAGGAGTCTGGGATAGTGATGTCCACTCCACCTCCAACTGAGATGGGGCTTATATCCCATGGAGTAGATGGATGGGATTATCCTGCCTGCAGCTGCAAGCTCTCTCCCTTCCCTGGGACAGACATTGTCCATCATCATCTCCCCACCAGTTGTCCTGGGTGAGTCCAATGAGCTGTAGAGTAGGGGTTGGTGCTCCACCGAAATTCTGGGCCCAGGTGGCACATGGACAGTCCAAAGATGCAAGTTTCTGGATGTACAACTACAAACTCTAGCATCAAATATAATTTTGAATAGAAGGGACAGATGAGCCATGTGCAGGGAAGACAAAGTTGAGTCCAACTCTTTCACTCTCAGGAGCATAAACTCCAAAGTAAGGTCCACTGGCAAAGCACCAAACCCTGGAGCTATTCATCCTGACATAGGACCTGGGTGTCTCCAGAGTCATCAGGAGCCTCACTATTTGGGTGTGATGACCACTTTGGAATTCTACGAGATCCTACTGACATGTGTGTAATTGTCACCTCTGGGATGACCTCCCAACTCATTTGAAGTCTCTTATCCATATAAACTCATTTGTCTTTACCTTTCCCCCTTTTAATTCAAGGTCTTTTCCCAGTCTCATTGCCAGTGGCACTTGATGGCAATCCCTTGGTACCAGGGAGGCTTATCCCTGGGAGTCATGTCCCGTGCCGGGAGGAAGGTAATGCTTTCATATGCTGAATTTGGCTTAGAGAGAGGCCACATCTGAGCAACAAGGAGACAACCCTTAGGCACCCCATATCAATAGGCTAAGTTTCAACTTCAAGAGCAATTTTCAGTTTCAATTTCAAGAGCAAGAAGTAGTTGGACTGCCATTTTTGGGTGGACTGATTAGTTCAGAAATAGGTGGTAATCTTTCAAGAACAAGGGTGGTTCCCAATAGGGGAGGACAAACCAGTGTGTCAAGACCTCTTGCTGCAAGTAACTATGAATCTTGTCATCCAACTAGTCAAGCCAAGGCATTGTCATGGACCCCAGGGAGATGGGGTGGGAGAAATAGAATAGATCAAACAGGGGGTATTTAGTGGTCAATAGAATTGTTCTTCATTACCATACAATGATGGACACAGGACATGGTAAATATATCAAAATTTATAAAAGTGTGCAGTCTAAAATGTAAACCATTTTGTAAACCATTGACATTTTGTAGCCATGTTTCACTACTTGTATATCAGTTATAACAATGTTACCATCCACATATAAAAAGGTAGTAATATGAGGGGGTGGAAAGGAGGAGGGTATTGGGTATATTAAAGTCTCCTGTATTCTGTGTGTGACTTTGCTGTGACCTAAAACTTCTTTGAAAACAAAAAGAAAAATAGTGAGACACTGGGGAATGAGAGTGGGAAAGTGCCATGGTACAGACAGGACACCAGATATTGGAATATCAAAAATAATTTTTAAATATTTTTCATTTTTTAATATCCCAATCTTTTAATTTTATTTTATTATTAGCTTTTAAATTTTTTGTGTATTTTACTTTTTAGATTTAAACTTATTATTTCCTTTTCCTATTAATTGTATTCAGCTACTGTAATGGCTTCATCTTCGAAGAAGCTTTGGATCCCAATATTTCTTTATAACCTCCTTCCCCCTGCATATCTTACCACTCTGTAAATTTACCAAAGAATGGAACTCAGGTACTATAACACCTAATTTTTATTCTACTATATTTTTCTATTTAAATATCAGATGTATTAAATATTCATTTTTGTTTTGATCGATACATTTGCCATTTTTATTATAAACAAAATAGTAAATTTGAAAATTGAAGAAAAAGATAAAGAACTTGGAGCTTAGCATGAGAAATTGTGACTTGCACTTGTATTTAATTCAAAATTATTGTGAGCAGAGGGAACCAGAAGATAGTGATTGGATGCATCAATCTCAAACTATAGAAGTTTTGCTGTGGATTTATGTCGTGTGAAACAAAGGGCTTAATGACATAAAGGAAAATAATTTTAACATATAAACCTCAAAAAATGTATGTAAATTCAGTTTTATATTTGAAGTGATGAACAATAATTTCATTCAAGGGCAATTGCCAAATTTATAGGGTCTAGAACTTGTAAAATTTGAAGACCCTCTTTACAATAAGAATACATAATTATCTTACTCTTCAAAGTCTACAAAACCAGATGACTGTGTAAACACATTGATTGGACCCCTTCCTGAACTGTGGTAGGGCTTGTGCCATTGTTGGTCCCTGAACCTCAAGTTTCAAAGAAAATACTCTATTGGTGCATTAAGTAATCTTTCCCTCCACACTTGCTATATTTGAAGATTTTTCACAATTATATAAATTATTTTTCTCAAGTCATGATGTTCAAACAGATAAAACAAAGTTCCAGATGGGTTAAAACATGCTTAATTGTGAACTGGAAATGAATTGACAATGAAAGAGTCTTTATCAGTTTAAATTGAGTGTTAATAAACACAGCAAAGAAAATGTGTTACTTCTGACAAAAGACACAGCATATTCTCAATTAATCTCACTTCATACTTTTGGCTCAATCTAAGTACAATTTTGTTTTCCCTTTTGCACCTGGAAAATGCACATCATACAACTTGCTCATTTGATTGCAGGTGAGTTTTAAAACTACTTGTATTTTAGCTTATCAAAAAACATAAACAAAGTGTTTCATTCAAATTTTAATAATTTGGTGGTTTGAAGTATAGCTTTACAAAATTTCATTTTTGAATTCTGTAAAATATTGAATTCTGGGTAAATGTATCCGATCATCATTTTTTTTTGTTTTAGTTAATATATTGACTATACAAATTAGTGTAACTTAGCTGCCATAAGGCCATTAAATATATTTTTATATAACAAAAAAAATTGTAGCACTTATATGTTTGATATTTCTTTCAATGCTAAAAGAATAAATTAAAAAAATAGAAAATATCCTTGTTCTCTTGTAGCTTACATTCTGATTGTATATAAAAGACCAAAAAAAGTGGTTTCTGCTTTGTATCTTTTTCAGAAGAAATATCTCTATTTCTAACAATAAATATTTTAAAAATATGTTGGTTACTGTAATTGCCATAAATATTGTCATAATTCCCATTTCCTTTTGTAATTAAAAAGGAGTTTGTCTTTATATTTGCATGACTATGAACAGCATACTTACAGAATACTTACTTCTTAGATAAGGAATACATCTAGTAAAAGCTGGGCTAACCAATGAGTTTAATATCCTTAGGGCTCAAAATTAATATCATTAATTTGTCATATTTTCAATCAAGGGAAATAATAAACATATTCATCTGTTGGAATCCTTTATATACAGGAAGATAAAACTTGGGAACTGCCAAAAGGTAGACAAAAAACTAGACCAAACAACATACCAAAAGGAGAAAGGAGAGAATAGCATCTTAAACTTAATACACATAAAATTGTCTGAATATCATTACCGCCCATGTTACACGAAATTTGAAGTTTAAAGTTAATATAACATGTATATGTTGGAAAATATTTCATTACTGTTTTTTGAGTCTAAACTATTATTTTAAGGTATTTCCAAAACATTTGATGCTTTTAAGATAATATCACCTGGACTACTACCACATGAATCTCAAAAAGTCCTCAATTACACACCCAAATTTCACAGATATTCACTAGATATTGGAAAATGTTCTTCCCTACTAATCCCTTAACACATAAGGACTAGTATTGAACAGAACATAAGTTATATATTATAGAGATATTATATGATGGATATGATAGATATATCTTATACTCTGGTAAGACTAGTTTTTATAATTCAGTTTATTATTCTACTTTTTAAACCAAAATATAGTGTACATTGTTTGATATAATTTGATTTAATTTTTATCTTTCTTTTGAGACAATGTGTCTATGTAGTATGGGGGAAAAGATCACATTTCTGTTCTAGAGGAGCCAAGTTTTCTTGGTGGTTGTCATGCAGATACATTGAATATGTTGTTTAATTGTTCTTAATCTTACATCTATCAGATTTAATCTTACATTAATTATTATTCCAACATCACAGTGGTGAAAATTAAATAAAAACACCAATTCATAATATTATTCATCCATTCAAGTATTGTGCAAATGTTTGCTTTTTATTGTGTGAACACCACTGCTTAAAATCATGAATAAAAAGTATCCCCTTGACTTCTTTTCTAATGGAGTCTACCATTTAATGAGTGAAGCAGACATTATTAGCATAATTATACAATTAAAAACTTTAATTTTGTGAGGGCTAAGGAGGAAATGCATGCAAAATTATTTGAAACATTTAATAGAGATCTCAGTCTAAGTGTCAGGTAATACTTCCCTTAGGTATTAACATCTCCATAGCACCTGGCATCACCTATCATTAGTTTATTTATGCAGTTATTAACTGTGTATCTCACTACATATGAGAACATAAGCTCCAAGGGGACAGGGATTATAAACGTTTTGTTCACTGCTCTATTCCCCAGTGTCTAGAATAGTGTATGCATGAATGAACGGATGAAACTAGCACAGTGTTTAATAAGTTGGTTAATTGAATAGTGATTTTCTTTGCTTGTCACATTATGATACTTAATAAAAACTTTAAAAAAATGATTACAATTTTTAATCAACTTCAGATGTGAGAAGTATATTTATTAATTTATCAATTCAACATTCCTTCAATATTTACTGAGGGTTGGCTATCACCAAACTCTGTTGAGTAGTAAAATTACAAAATAAATTAGTTAATTTATTTACTCAATGAGTTCACAGGTCTTCAGAAAGAAATAGTCCCAGAAAAACAAGCAAAATAGTGTGTTCCAGGTGTTATATTAATAAGGGTTTTTATTGATAAGCTATCTGAAAAAAGAAAAATCAAACTCTTAAACTTTAACTCACTTCATTTCAGTATCTCTATTCATCACACTGACCATGAAAGCAAGATATTGGCTTCTCTATTGTTCAGTTACGGAAATTGATGTTTCACTAATTTAAACAGATCTTCCATGGCCACATTTGGCAAAGCCAATGATTCATACCTGGGAATGCCTTTTAAAAAAAATTTCTCTTGAGACTTCTATTTTGATTCATTTATTATTTTGAAGTTTACTGTTTAATCTCCTAATATTTTGAAAATTCCCAGCTGTCCTTTTGCTATTGATTTCTAGTTTAATTCCATTATGGTCTGAAAGCATGCTTTGTATGATTTCTATTGTTTTAACTTTGTTAAGATACATTTTTTGGCCAAGAATGAAGTCTATCTTGGTGTATGTTCCATGTGTGAGCTCGAGAAGAACGTATATTCTGGTGGTGTTGGCAGAAGTATGCTATAAATGTCAATTAGACCCAGTTGATTGATGGTGCTGTTCAGTTCAACTATATACTATTGCCACTTGGGCAGTGCTCTGTGAAAAGTTCTTGATTGATTAACAAAGAGCTGGTTA
>PVKH010027039.1:0-13094 GCA_004027955.1 Chaetophractus vellerosus
TCCCGGAGGGGCTGAGCCCACAGAACAGCTCAAGGCTGAGGAGATGAGTCCTGCCATATAACTGATGGCCATGTGACAGGACACTAGGATCAGCAGTAGCTGACTCTGTTGCAAAATCATCTCTGCTGGTGCCTTGATTTGGACATTTCACAGCCTTGGAACTGTAAGCTTTTATGCCACATAAATCTCCTTTATAAAAGCCAACACATTTCTGGTATCCCTGTGGCAAACTAAGACAATTCCATCTATAAAGTACTCCAGTAATGGGATTAAGACCCATCCTGAATGAGGTGGGCCATACCTTAGCTGAAGTAGCTTCATCAAAAGCTCCTACTTACAATGTGTCCACACCGACCAGAATGGATTAAATTTAAGAACTAGTTTTCCTGGCGTACTTCAACCACTATATTAGGTAAAAGGAGTGGTTATATTACAACCAACTGTTAGTATACTGTCTTTTATCTATTTTATTTTATTTTTTTGTTACATATCTCCCCGTTTCTGCTTGCTCTTGCTGTGTTCATTTTTTTGTGTTCCTCTGTGTCTGCTCTCTCTCCCCCCGTTGCGGCAACGCGCCGAGTCAGTTCACTGCACCGGCGGCCTGCCCCACTTGTGGGCGGCTCTGCTCCGTTCGTGGGTGGCTCTGCTTCCGTTCGCGGGGAGCTCTGCTCTGTTCGTAGGTGACTTGCCCTGCCCATGGTGGCTTTTTGCCCTGCCCATGGCAGCTCTGTCCTGCCCACGGTGGCTTGCCCTTCTCAAGGTGGTCTGCCTCCTCGGAGAGGCCCCCAGGAACTGAACCCGGGGCCTCCCATGTGGTGAACCGGCGCCCTATCCACTGGGCTATAGCCGGTCCCCAGTATACTGTCTTTTAGAGCTCAAGGAAAATATGGATTCCTTTCACTCTGAGTTTCCTGTTTTACTAGGTAAGATAGATTTATGTGGAGCAATTTACACTTTTTAAATCAAATTCTCCTAGGAGGTGAAGCTGTTAGAGTGAAGATCTTCCTGGAGAAAATATGGTTAATGACTCATTCAGTACTGCTGCTCCACTGTGCATGGAGACCTTATCTCACTAGCTACATGTTGCATCTTATACTTTTCCATGATTCAAAGCTTTGTTTGGGTAGGGATAAAAAACTAATAAAAAACTCCCATCTTTGGAAGCCAGCTTCTAAGTAAATGTTGGCCTTGTCATTTAGAAGTGTTCAGTGACTGGCAGTTCTTTTTTCATGTCACAGTGAAAAGTATGTGCACATAACATGCGTATCTCTTGCTCTTCTTGCTCACTAGTTGCAATTAGGGTTCTATCATGTCATATTGGCACTGGGCAATTGTTCAGTGCTGTACTCCTGTGTTGCACTAAGTACCATATCACTCATCCCAGATGACTCCCTAGTGAATTGCTTCTAAAAGTTTGCTCCAAAAATGCTCATGAAGTGAACAATTTACTATCCCTTAGCTATTAAGATACTAAAAACTGTCACTTCAGGAAATTGGATACTGTACCTTGTAAAACATGTTGTTCTGAAGCTTGGCTTTAACAATTACTACCTATCATCTGTCAGTTTGTGGGTGTTGTGTTTAGTCAGTTGTTAAATTTATTACTATAATAACATTCAGTTGTGAGGAGAAGAGAAATATTGAAATCTCATGCAGTGTTCTGAATCTGAACACACTGAATGTGTTCTTATCTGGGATATTGCTTGCCTTTTATTCCTCTTTCATTGAACTATCCAGAAGGTCAGGTTCTTTCTGTGCACCTGCAGTTTTGTTCTACATTTTAAATAATGGTTACTTTCATTTAACAGACTTTCGAGAGAGACTATCACACAATAGGACTCAGTAAATGTTTGGTATTACTGGCTAATAGTTGGATCATGGTTATCAGACACTGTATTGGCCATCATTTGTGAATACTATCAAGCTCTGAGAACCAAACTTTTTATGTCATTTTCACCCAAATCATCTTTTGCCATTTCTTGAATATCTGTGGAGTAAACTCCTTCCCATTAATCTAGGTTGGGCCAGATTTATTTATTATTTTTTCTTTACTTTTAGTCAATTCAAATGGAGAAAAATATGACAAGTAAAATATATACCAGTATCAAAATTTAAAAGCTTTGATAGCATGTGTATTAGTCAGCCAAAGGGGTGCTGATGCAAAATACCAGAAAGTCGTTGGCTTTTATAAAGGGTATTTATTTGGGGTAGAAGCTTACAGTTACCAGGCCATGAAGTGTGAGTTACTTCCCTCATCAATGTCTATTGCCACGTGTTGGGTCAAGATGGCTGCCAACATCTACCAGGGTTCAGGCTTCCTGGGTTCCTTTCTTCCCAGGGCTTATTTCTCTCTGGGCTCAGTTCCTTTGTTTTCTCCACAAGGTCAGCTGTAGGCTATGAGGCCTCCACAAGGCCAGCTGTAGACCATCAGGTGACTGGCTTTGTCTCTCTCCCCAGGGCTCAATTCTCTCCGGGCTCAGCTGCTTTGCATCTCTGTGTGCTTACTTCCTGGGATCCAGCTCAAAACTCCAACTCTCTTCTCTGTGGTGTAGTTATCTCTGTGAGTCCCCACCCACCAAGGGGGCAGGGACTCAACATCCTACTGCCGTGGTCCAATCAAAGCCCTAATCATAATTTAATCACATCCAGGTACAGACCAGTTTACAAACATAACCCAATATTTATTTTTAGAGTTCATAAATAATGCCAAACTGCTACAGCATGTCAAATAAATAATTACTTTTCAAAGCTCATCTTAAGCTCTTGTTCAAGCATGAAGCTGTTCTAGACTTTTTCATACTGCAGCGACTTCTCCCTATTGTGAAATTACAGCACTTATCCACTTATCTAACAATCAAGTACAGACACTTGACATCATTTGACGTATTATATACCATTTAACATATGTGTTAATAATTCATTCTTTTAACTCTCACAGCAGTGAGCATAATACTTTTACAGTTTAAACTTATGGAAAATAGAGTTAGGCTGATGGATTTTAGTTTTGGTGCTAAATGAGTCACCTAAACACAAATATTTATTTTTAATTGAGCTCCAATTTACCATCAATAAAATGTATGCATCTTAAATGTTTAGTGCAATGACTTTCAACAATTTTATTCACCTTTGTTACCATCACTCAAAACATTCTCCACCTCCCGGGAAAGTTCCCTTATGTTCCATTTCTCAACTCTCTCTCTCTTATGTAATATCTCTGTCATTGAACAGTGGTATCAGGATTAGGCTGGCCCTCCTAACCTCCTCCTCTATTGTCTGAAATGGTTTGTGTAGAATTGGTATTATTTGTTCCTTCCTTAAATATCTGAAGGAATTAGTTGGTGAATTCATCTGGGTCTTGGATTTTCTTTGTGGGAATGTATTTGATTAGGAATTAATTTTCATTGATAGATACAAATACATTCAGGTTCTCTATTTCTTGTTTCAGGTATGGTAGTTTGTATCTTTCAAGGTTTTTTAAAAATTGATTAAAGTTGTTGAATCTGTTGATAAAGATGTTCATAATATCCCCTTATTATCCTTTTACTATTTGTAGGATCTGTAGTGATTTGCTTATGATGTCCTGATTTGTGTTTTTTTTCCCTCTTAAACAGGCTTTCTCTAGGTTTATCAATTTTATTAATCTTATCAGAGGACTATTTTTTTTTACTTTGTTGCTTTTCTCTATTTTTTGTTATATGTTTAACAGATTTCAACTTCTATTATTTTTTCTTCTACTTATGTTGTATTTAATTTGCTCTTCTATTTCTAGCCTCTTAAGGTAGAAGTTTAGATGAACAATTTTAAGTCTTTGTTTCTATACAGACATTTAAAGCTATAAACTTTTCTCTAAGCACTGCTTTAGCTGCATCCTACACATTTGAAAATGCTGTTTCCATAATCATTCAGTCCAAAATATTTTCTATTTTCCTTTGAGACTTCTTAAACTTATGAGAAAATTAATTTTTCTATTCTAACACATAATTTACTAATTATTTAAATGTGCTGTGTCTTTAATACTTTTCTTGCTAAAATGGCAACCAAGAAATGGAATACAAACTTTATCTGTGAGTTTAAGAATTAATGGCCTTTTTGTTAGGTAAAAAAATGAAGAATAAGATACTCAAGAGCTTTTGGCATGGTTTCAATTGTGTAAAATTTTGGATTATTCAAAATAGCTTCATATAATATTCTTGATAAACTGAAGTCACTTGACCTATTTAATTTTAATTAAGAAACAACTGTATACCTTGCTCAATTTTATCATCATTTACCAATTATTGTTAAGCAATGTTCTAGTTAATATGATAGTGGATGGAATTTCTCATGTAAGTATCATAGATTTCTATATTGGTTTTATATGTGTACCAGGTTATCTTTGTTGTTCTCCCAATAATATTTACACAAAAATTTAAATTTGTATGGGGGCCAGCTGTATAGCCCAGTTGGTAGGGCGCCGGTTTACCACATGGGAGGCCCCGGGTTCGGTCTCTGGGCCTCATCGAATGGGCGGACCACCTTGAGAAGGCAAGCCAACATGGGCGGGGCATACCACCACGGGTGGGGCACGCTGCCGCGGGCCAAGGCAAGCCTCCGCAAGCAAGGGTGAGCCCCCATGAGCAGGCGGGCCGCCGCGCTGGTGAGCTGACTCGGCAGGTCGCCCCAGCAGGGGGAGACAAGCAGACACAGAGGAATGCAGAGAAAAAAAATGAGCACAGCAAGAACAAGCAAAAGGGGGGGGATGTATAATAGATTAAAACAAAAATTGTATGTGTTCTCCTTTCCGAAAGTAAGGTGAAAGATCATTGCCCATAAATGTGTTCTTGGTGGTCTTCAGTTGGAGGGCTTTACTTAATGTAGTTTCAATAAATATCAAAGAATGAGTGTCATACTGACCACAGTTGCTATCTATAATGCAATTAAGCTAGATAGTAATGAGATTAAATTAAAATCAAAATGCTTTTATAAATTAAATGAAGAAATAATAGAAATTTAAAATTTCTCAGAAAAAATGGACTGAAACTATGTCATGATAGAGCTTGCTGAATTCAGACATATGGGAAGTTGTATGGAATTTTGTAGTAGTTAATGCTCTTTCATTCTTTTCAATGTTCAGTACTTTTCTGGAGCTAGATATTCATTGTAATGAAAACAGACATGTCCCTTCTTTCCAGGAGTTAGAGTCAATTTTATTTCATATATGCATTAATCACTCATTTATTTATCTATCAAATTGAGTCCTTGTAATGTGAAAAATTAATGCAGAGATATACAGGTTATATAAAACCTGTTTTCTAAGCACTTACATCTGCTTAGAAAGGACATGGATGTATGAAAATGACAAGAATGAGAGGGAGAAGGAGTAAGTACAAAAAGAGATACAAATAAAAACGTTATGCGTGGTCAGAGGAGAAGAGTCTTTCTACATTTGGGGGAATTTACCAGGACAACCACACACACAAATGGTAAAGAATTAAAAAAACAAAGCCCATGTACCTGAGTAATAATTATATTATTTCATTTGGAATGTATAAAACATGTCCAAAATTGTCATTATGTATTGTTGTGAATTAGGATCTTTTTAGCATAAAATCACAAAAGGATATACTGACAGGCATGAAATCTTGGCAATGTGAAATATGATACAGAATTCAAAGTACTTCTCCATCTTCAAATGAGGTAAAGAAATAGGACTGAAGGGTTAGGGCAAGAAGAGTGTGTTGGCAGACAAGTCTCCATGGGTCTCACAATCCTGCATGCTTTTGGAACAGTAGCACTAATAGCCTTTGTTTTGGACCTATCTTTTCAAAGATTTTTATTTACATTGCCTCTCTCTGGAGCAAATAGCAAGGATGTTTATTGACCAGTATAATAAAGATAGTGTTTCCCTCCTGGGCAAAGGCCAAGCAGATATAGTCCCCATTATGAGAGACTTGCATTCTCTAAGGCTGGAGTTCTTCAGCAGTGACACACATCCACTGTGTGCATAGCATTCACTTGTGTTCCTCAGTGTTGCCTCGTGGGTCAAGGAGCACTAATTCAAACATGAAGCTCATGCTGACTTTTGTACCATGAGTAGTAACATCTTTTATCTCTGACCCCGTAATCTTGTATCTTCTGTCAAAATTCATAAACAGTGGTACACTGACTAGTGAGCTTGCAGGGAGGTGAAAATCTCAGACTCATCACAGGGTCTAAAGCATGAAAGGAAGGGAATGAAATGAACTAAACAACCTGGAGGGGAGAAATATTGTAAAGTTGAATCAAAGAGAAGAATCTGTCCTTGTCTTGGAGAAGTGTGGTTATGAAACCTGTCTAAGGATCCAAACCACTGATCAGTTGGTGATTCTGATAGAATTGGGATTAAGAATGCCTTCATTTGCTTATCACATGTAGCCTGTATGTGCGTGTAATACATGATGTGGCTGTCATGTTAAGGACTCTTGCACACCCTTCAAAACTTGATGGCGATGCATCATCAGTTAATAAGAAACTTGCCTGGGAACGGTCTATAGCACTTTCTTCTCCTTCTAAAAATTGGCATGTTTGTGGTATTAGTTTAGAGAAGAACATAAGTATTCTGATATGTCAAAATTAAAATATTGATCTCCTTTCAGCTGTGCCTGAACCAAGTTGTGTCATAGAACTAAGTCTCAATACTGTATTCTTAGAGATGATGAAGATTTAAGGGGACACATCCTGAGCAGAAATAGTATTCAGAATACTCGTTCAGTAAAAGAGAGATGTAGCAAAGTTCACAGTGATCTTCAGATTAGACCCTCTGTAAACCTCACATTTGGACAAAGGGGTTTCAAACAAAGATCTGGAAATATTATTTGGTAAGTTATACCATTGCTTTCCCATTGAAAACACTGTGGTGATATGTCTACTGAGAAGTAGTGGACATGACAATATCATGAGTTCCAGATTTATAGATAGTTAATTAGCTGTGGAAATGGAAAGCAGACCTCTGAGCAATAGAGCACACAGACATAAAATTGGCATCAATCCCTTCACCTTATAGACTGATTGTCTAGGGAAGGTGATAAGACAATTCATACAGTCCTTGGAGGATATTAGTAATAGTATTGTTGTGGAGGAACTCAGACCAGTTTCAAAGGAAGAGGAACTTGAATTTTCATTGAATAAAATAAAATGTTATAAGAAAGGAATATCTTAGTCAATGAGCAACACAGGGATGATGTAAAATTTGAAAGTCCTTGATTTTGAGGTGGTACTTAGGTTAGAATTGAAGATTGCATTGGGCGTTGTGTATAGAATTGATTTATAATTAATTATCTTTACCTACTGATGTAATTAATTTTATCAAAGGAGAAATAAGATGAAGGTATCTGAAATAAAAAGTGGGAAGAGCAACTAGGACTGAATGCTAACTGACATCTTTGTGAGTGAAAGAGAATTAGCCTTAATAGTAGGTCAACATTGCAAAAGTAAGTAAAGAGAATAAGCCTTATCTTTGGAGTAGGTGGAAGGATATGTAGCTTATTGGCTCCTTAGTAAGGGCATCCCATATTTTTATATTGACATGGAAAAATGGTGAACTGCATCTTCCTAGGAAAAGTTGTCCTAATGTTGGAAAAGGATATAGGGATAGATGTGGGGAGTATGGGGGCATGAGAAAACAGCATCCCCTCTTTGTCCCAGGCCCTTTTCAATGGTTATGCCACAGTTGTGACACTTATCCAATTCCTGGTGACTGTTGAGACCACATATAATCGCTCATATTCAGTCATTCTATGGGAAATATCCATTGCCTCAAATAATATAAATGGGGTTATTCTTCTGCTTGGGTACTTACGGTGACCCTGAAATATCCTGAGAAATTTGTGGTGCTATCAGAAATCATGATCACATGTGTTATGTGGTCCAGGGTCATGGAAACAACTGTAAATATTTTCAGTATTGAGTTTGTTATATCATGAATAGCCTGGGGAATAATGTTCAACTTGCTTCTCATTTATGTTTTGGGGGTATAAAAGAGAAGCTGGAAAGTAAATGGAGCTGGAGCTAACATGCCACAGCTGACCAATTTGTGAGTTTAAACAGCATTCACTTTACTGATTCTCAGCACTTAAGGAGAGGAGGGAGGGAAAAGCAACAGGAAGCTAGAAGGTAGTAGTACTTATTCATCTTAATTGGGGTGGGATGGGGAAGGTGCATAAACGTGTGTTAGGGCAGTAGCACATAGTAGAGCTAAAGGACAAGGTCAAAGAACATATCTGATTGTACAAAACAGAAAGGAGGTACAGTAAAAAGAACATAGAACTGTGGCACCAAAGTGTGTTGTTATAAACCACTGGAGAGATTGAGTATTCCTATTGAATTTGAAGATCCCACACAGGTGCATAATACATACAATTAAAATGCTTAAAATTTGTGAAGTGTAGCTAGAGATCCTGACTGGAGCTGTACATGTGGTGCTTTACAGCACTCTTCTACCAAGAGGAGCTAACTGAGAGCTCCGGAATATCAACTTCTTATGGATTTCATTCGGCATGAAATATAGAACAGCAATCCAAGTCAAAATATCTATCTTGTCTATGTTTCTAAAGCATTGATTCTCAACAGGGGACGTACCACATCATAAGAAAAGTTTTGGAAATTTGTGGGGACTCTTTTGCTTGCTACAATAATTGTGGGTTATCAGGTGCAAAAAGCCTTTAATGGGCAGAGGCCAGAGTTGTTTGATATTCTGAAATGTGTGTCACAATCCTTCACAATTTAAATTTTCCCCTGTTCAGTAAGTAAAAGGTATGTTTAAGTTTTATGAGATAACAATCTAAATCTCTTTAGTATCTAAACTCAAAAAATATATTTTCAGCCCTATTTGAGTTTATTAGTAGGCAAATAACTTTTTAAACCTTTATTCCTTCAGGGTTTTTAATATGTATTAAAATTTCCAGGGCACAATCATACTATACACAATGAAAGAACATATCTTTATTGCTGTTGTTCAGGACTACCAAGAATTAGTGTTCATATCAAGAAATTGCATTAATGACATCAACACGAATTATTATACCATAGTTCCCATGCAACATTCTCGTGCTACTCTACATTTGCAGCTGGGTTTCATGCTGATTGTTAATGTGTGTGTGTGTGTGTGTGTGTGTGCACAAGCATCATTCATTAGGTCTTCTTGTATGGTCATCCAAAGGCATTTAAAAAATAAAAATATTTTGTTATAAATCATATCTTTTTTCTTTATATTAAAATTAGTACATAATATATTATTATGTTTTTAAAATTATGTGTACAACAAAAGAGGAGTTACAAAATACTTGTTATAAAAGTGGGGCTTTGATACTGAGATACTTGAGAATTATTTTTCAACTGAACTATATGTTCAACTCTAGTACCATGCTCACTGGTGTCCCCTGACACTGTGATACCCCAACTGAAAGAGGCATGTTGCTGAGTGTTACTAGGCTTATAATTCTAAAATATCTGGAAGGGGTCACAAGGACATTCGAGTAGTATATTATGGTATTTTAGTCCGTGCAGGTATTGGGCAAGATGGTGCTCTGTGTTTCTCCAGCATAGATACTATTCCTCTCCTCCACTATTTGTCCATGTTCCTTTCTTTGAACTCTCCAGTTAAATTGTCTTCTAGCATTTGTATTAACACTGATAACCAACTGAATTCATTTGTCCTTCAACCAGATTCTTTCTCCATTGTTTTCATTGTTGTGTTATACTATGGTTCACATTTCATTAGAAAATGATAAAATTTCCCCTCTCATGTATCCTCTTTCATAATTAATTAGAAATTATAAAATGGATATAAAGGTTTATGTGCAATTAAAAAACAAAACATGCTGAAGAAAAGATATAGTAACCCTTGACCATTGTGATTAATATTACATGATTTTTTTTTCCCTTCAGTGTTTCTGTGGGAAACACTGGTTTTATTCTTGACTGAATCAGTAATATATTGCCTCATGCAGTAGATTCCTGTAGGACAGTGGCTGTGTCTGGGCCACTTTGTGTAGTTTCTAATTTAGAGCCGTATAAAAATGCTTTTAGACACATACCCTAAAGACAGGCCAGATCTGATAGCTTCCCTTTTATCTTTCCCTTTATTTTTCCCCCTTTCTTTTTTTTATAATTTGAAAGTTGGCCTATTTTAAAGCAGTTCTGTTAATGCAACAGTGGTTTTGAAACACTGTATTAAAAGAGATCACTTTAAAAGAACCACTCAAGAAATCATTAGCAGCTTACATAAAAAGAAAATAACATATAAGGCACACTTTTATGGGCTGAGATCTGACATTCATGACTGAGGAAAAAAGGGGGGAGAAGTCTTTCTTCATTAGCAGCATGACCAAAGCACTTAGGGATTTCACTCCCTCACATCCATTATTTCATCTATTGTCCTAATTTAATTTTCCATGATTTTCCTGACAGTGAAGGTTGGCAACTCTTAAGTACAATACAAAAGCTTTGCAGCATTCATGTTCATAATTATACAAGCTGTTGAGGCTTTTTGCTGAAGGGTGTATTGTCAAAAATATCAAATTTAGACAAAAGCAGAAGCTACAGATGCGAGTGGAACTGGAATCCCTGAGTGCCTTTGTTTTTTTATCCACAGAAAGAAGCCACCTCGTGAGGTTCAAATGTTAATAAAGCATTCATGCGCTTTGGAGCCTTTAGAGAGCTCTAAACAGGAAAACAAGATCTGTGGAGAACTGCCATCAAATTGTTACTGCTATTGTATCTGCTGTCGCTTGCCAGGGTCTTTCTGACAATATAAAAACTATGATTTCTACATTTTCTTAGCCAAATCAATTAGTTTCCTAATGACGTATACTGGCCCATTGTAGGACACCTGATCCAAAATTGTGGGTTCCTGATTGTGGAAAAAAGTAAACCTCAGTCCTTTGACTTCCTACCTTTTCTTTAAGGACCCCATCATTTGCCCCCATTCCATCCTTTGTAACAGGAGGCCAAATTCCACACAGTGTGAAACTGCCTTTCACCACCCAGGCCCAGGCATTATCAGATTTCCATAATTGTGTGTCAGAGTCTCTGAGCAAACAGGGTGGCCAGGGGTTGTTATTATTATAAGGAATCATTCAGGACTGGTGTCCAACAAATATTGGTCATAGAATAAATGAATAATATCTCACTCATTTATGCATCATATATAAGTAGATGCTTTTGTGAATTATAATATAGCACAACATTGAAAATACATGTCCATACCATAGTGTCATAGAGGTATTTGAGATATAGAACTTGTACATTTTCACTCTCATAATTTTCCCTCTACTCACCCCCTGCTCCCTCCCATAGATTAAATGCTGTTCTAAATCTAGGGTGGTCTAGAACTGTAAGCAGAGACTTGCTCAACTTTGAACCTTAAATTACATTTCTTTGAGTCAATGGAGAAATAATAGTCCCCCCAATTAGGCTATTTGGAGAGAGAAAAGTTCTTTTTAAATTTCAAAATATATTTGAACATAGCTTACTATGAGTCATAATTTGAAGAATATGAAAAAGGAATGTTTCATCCCCACCAGAATGAGCACAAACTCCTTATAATTCCTGAAAGGTAAACTTAAATGACAGGTATGCAGGAGATGATACCAGAGAAAGACTGCCTGAATCCCTGAGAAAAATCCTAGTATCTCTCTTGATAGGCTGAAGAGGAAGCCTAAAGTAGAGAGAGTTTTATCCCATTTACTCTTTGGGGCTCATGAAAGATAACAAGGTGGCTGCCTTATTACAGAAATGATGACGAGACATGTTTAAGCAGGAAGACGATCCGAGACAAGTATCTGTTCTATTTCCAAATAGACTACACATGGCATGGAATAAAACCAAATTTCTCATGTTACCTTGAGACAGCTGAGAATTGAGTGGCTGGGTCTACATAGGGTTCTGCAATGGGTGAGGAGAGATGCCCCAATAACAGAGGCAGACCTAAATCATAAGTCAGAGGAGGGACACAGTGAAGTCTCTGGTGTTAGGAACACCAGAGAGAGTTATAAATAGGAGCCTAGAAGACTCAAGATCATAACTACTTGAGTTTAAACTCAGTCTGTTCCTTACTAGCTGTGTGACCTAAGGCAAATTACTTAACCTCACTGGGCTTCCATTCTTCTTAGGACATTATTAAACTAAATCAATTATAACTATAATGCACTTAAAACAGTACCTGGCACTTAGTAAGCGTTATATGTGTTCTTGATAAATAAGTTATAATCAACAGGAGGTAATTACCAAGGTAATTACTCCCTATGAGTAATCATCATGTGTTGCCCTTTCCAAGAGAACAATCAATTACACTAGCCACAGGTACTTCTCAATAGTTGTGTACAAGACAAAGACCAATAATGAAAGCAAGGTGAGATGAGCTTTTGTCACCTATCAGGGGGAAATAGCAGATTGTCACATGTAGATGACCCTCTATTGCCACCATGATGTTGCCTGAACGTCTTACAGTACCAAGATGCCAACCAGGAAAAAGAAGGCAACTGGAAAGAAATCATGAAAGAATGAACATTTACACTATAGAAAAATAGTAAGAATACGTTTTTCTACCTTTTTTACCCAACCAGGGACATTTGAGGGTAAATTACAAAGTAACATTAAGTATAGGTGGAAAAAAAAGAATGTTCTTTAATTTATTTATTTCATTCATCTATCTATGGCCCACCTGAGTCATTATATTAAATTCAGACCCCACAAGAACAATGTTTTGCTACTCTGTTTTTATCTGAGTCAATGGATATTAAAAGCACAATTACCCTCAAGAGGAATATCATTGTGATATTTACCTGACAAAAGATGGTCTTAATTCTTGAAATAGTTGAGAATCATCCTTTGGGTCTATTGCTTCACCCCAAGCCCCACTCCTATCAAGAAAATTGGTCTCTACCTGACTTCAAAACATACTACAAAGCTACAGTGGTGAAAACTGCATGGTATTGGCACAAGGATAGACACATTGACCAGTGGAACCGAATTGAGAGTTCTGATATAGATCCTCGCATATACAGTCACTTGATATTTGACAAGGCCACCAAGCCCACTCAGTGGGGAGAGAATGGCCTCTTCAACAAGTGGTGTAT
>PVKH010027040.1:0-13089 GCA_004027955.1 Chaetophractus vellerosus
AAAAAAAAAAAAAAAAAAAAAAAAAAAAAAAAAAAAAAAAAAAAAAAAAAAAAAAAAAAAAAAAAAAAAACAAGGAAAAGGTATCAAGCCCACTCCAAGAGAGCCGAACATCGAAACAACGGGGAAGACTGATAATCAGTGCTTAAAAAAGTCAAGTTGTCTGCCTTCTATTAGAGGGAAAAGTTGTGATGGATACTTTCGTCAAAGCATATGGCAGTTTCTCCTTCCTACTTCCAGGCTGAGACCCTTCCTACTACTGCTTAGTTCACCAGTTTAAAATACTATTTGCTTTAACTTCCATAGCCTGCAAATATTTTGCTCTTCCTGCAAGCATTGTTTTAATTTTTTGTGTCGCTGTAGTCCACACGCTCATTTTGTGTTCATCCTCGTCATTTAACCCCATATGTAAGTGAACAGTGAGAGTTGAGAGTTCCAAAATGTGTATATACAGACGGTAATTTGCTCTAGAAACTTTCAGATTGTGAATTCCTAAATGTAAAGCATTTGGTCTGTTTTCTCTTTTGATATATTTACTGAGAACAGAGCACTTAATAGATGCTTTGTTGATGCATGCGGAGAAATTCTTCTCCCCATTCGCCCTCAAAACCCGGCTCCCTTATTAACATGAAACAGCATCACTTTGGCTTTTGCCACGTGTTTTCTGGAAGATCTATTACATTGTTTTGTGTCTCTTTATTTTATAAGCCTTTTGTATGTCTGGACAATGTACCATTCTTTAATTATATTCCTATTCATTGACTACAACCTTAAAGGAGCGGATATAAGTGGAAAAAAGGCTCAGATTCTGCTCAGGCAATGACTCTTCCTGAGACATTTGATGTTAAAATACTTAGAATAAGATATGATCTTATAGAACATCCAACTTTTGCACCACAAAACAGAGGGTATCCCAGATGCTAAAAATAACTGTCACCAATCTGTGCATATTATTGCCCATTTTCAGGCTAAAGAAGTAAAAAAATTACACAAGTGTAAAAATACAACTGTAAGTGTATACGTCTGCATTTCTTTGACACGAGTATAATGAGAATTTTTGTCTTCATCCTGGAAGGACAGAATATCAGTTGCTAGGTTGAAATTGGGCAGGTATATCCCTGATAGTTTCAGAATGAATTGTCCAGGACTTTTATCTTCCTTGCCAATTAATATTGGTTTTAGGAAAATTTTTTTGTTGTTGTTACTATTTTCACAGCCCAAGACTGCTGGGACGATCTCTTTGGTGAGGGGTATAATTTTACTGTTTGTCGTCATGGACAGTATTTTTACACTTCGAATGAACCTCATCAGAAAGGAAGGAAAGAATTTATAGTAATTCCGTAAATTAAATCCTTAACTTTAATAATTTAGAATTCTTTTAAACTCACATACAGGGCGTAGAAAATAAGGCCAAGAGAAAGTTTCACCAAAATATAAGTAACAAAAACCACAGGCACTTTTAGAAATATAACTTTTATTTGATGTTTTTATTGTAAGCTAATTCCTTTTCTAATTATAGGTAATTTTTCCTTACATTTTGTAGACTTGCTTTATATATATATATATATATTATGTTGGTAGTCTATATTTGATTTGGCACCTCTATTGCACAAGTCAAAATGCCTGGGTAGGTAAATTAAAAAGGCTATAGAAGTGATGTCAGCATAAGTCCCAGCGTGTTATTCATCTTATAAAAATCCTTCACACTCCTTTTTCAAAAGGCTGTGCTGTCGTTGTTACGTGCCACAAGCAGTTCTTTATCAGCAAACCCGACCCTTACAACAGATAGATGATCCGTACTGAGCTTTTCCTTTTCTGTGCAGTCAAAGCCTGCCCTGATTCTCAGATTTAAAAATTATATATATATATATATATATTTCTTGTGTTTACAATACATATTTAAAGCAAATGAAAGGTCCACGCACTTTCCATTATTTTCAATGTTATAGTTATTCAATTAGAGGGTTAGTGTCTACGCATTTTTTAAAACTTTAAAAGGATGCACTGTGTGCTAAGAACGCGGCTCGTTTTGTACTTCCAGCTCTCGCATGCTCTGTGTGCTGCGTGTGTGTATTTTATCCCAGCTAGTTATAACCTGATAACCTGATTTCATACTGTGCTTTAGCACAACAATACAGTCATCAAACTAAAGCAACACAGTCAGCGGCCACATTAACCATATTTCGCTCGATCACTTGGGAGAGATTAAATTTATTCATTTTTACTATAGATAATCAAATATTAAAACACGTTAAAGTAAAGGGAAGTAGAACTATTGAGCTGTGACACGTTCATTGCCAAAACAATATTCTCTATGTGATGTGTAAAGCTTCTTGGCGAGATGTTTGCAGGAAATTTCATCAGGTCTTTTTTCTTCCCATTTGCATTTGGTTTATCTAAAGTGAAATCCATTCAATTTTATTGAACTGTAATTCTAGTAATTTACAATATTTACATGCTGTGGTTAGATTGAAATCAGTCCTTAATTCAAATTCAATCTAAATTTACTGCATAGTAATTAGGGCTTTGTAACTGACACTAGGGGCCTATTGATTTAATGAAAAACTTAACCTTACTGTAAGTGTTTAATTAGTTGCTGCAGTAGATTCTGTTCTGTCCTAAATTGTGGACTTTAGAGAATCAGGTACTAATTTAAATTACACAACTATATAAAGATTAGAACTAATTTTTTTTTTTTACATGCAGCCTAACAGATGAATTAATTTCTTCCTCTTTGAAGAGGATAAGGAAAAGAGGCGGTAATGAAAGTAATTTCCTACCCTGCCTAATTTTATATAAGGCTGGGCTAGCTATCCTGGAAATGATTACCTACCTCTGTTAAATATTGATATTAAGAATTATGAAAATTAAAAGTCAATGAGATTTCTCAAGAATTATTTTGTAAATGGAACACTGAGACAATACACATATCTACTTAAAGCAGAAAAGCTCTTGATACAGAAAGAAAAAGAAAAGATTACCCAAAATAAAACCAAACATAATTTTTTTCTTTAGATAATATTAATCGGCAGCGCAAAGCTTTATTTTTAGCTACCGTATTAATTTATTTTCCAAATGAGAATTTAAAACTCAAGTTTAAATTCACTGTAGTGATTTTAAATAGTCACTGATGGTCTCTGTTGAAATAAACCTAAATCAAAATGAACTATTTTAACGTTAGTAAAGAGTTTTCCTAATTTATTTTAGAAATTACAACAAGGCACTGAAATTAGAACACTGTGAAACTGAATTTTACCCTATCTATAATCTGTCAGCCCTATAACTCATTTCTCTTAGTATACATTTGTGTTCTCGAAGCTAGAAATAGTTATGTTTCTATATAAAACTAAAAGATTAATGCCAAAGGAAAGAAGATCCCTGCTGGCACATTATTCATTACTTGTCTAATTTATATTAGATGTACTAAAGGTAGAGTGAAAGGAGAAATATTTTAAACCAGTGTTTCCTTGATTTTCCATTTCTTGTGAAAAAAAAAATACAGAGAATTCGTTGGTGGCCAAAAAACTAAATAAATAAACAAACAAAAATAAAAGACTTTTTATAGTGGAAACTTTAAGCATCTTTATATATATTTTCAAACAGTGATGCCACTGTTAACAAAACATCCTAGGTAGATAATATGGAAAGCATCATTGATATATTAAGTTGTTAAAATTAATAATGAATACAGTTAATTCATTAACACTACATCGATGTGCGCTATCACAGTGGGCCAAGCATTTCAACATTGATCGACACTGAATTAGTTTTTAAAGCTGTAAGCTATTACTATCAAACAAGTAATATGAAATAAACCTAGCTTCTGCCTCAGAATGAATGGAACACCTGTTTCAAATGAATCGATTCTTACTAAAAATAAAAATGTTTAATTCCAAAGATTTCTCAATTTAGAAAGTTTCGCTCTAATATAAAGCCAGTACGAAGAATTTTATTATGAAATGCAAAATTCCAAATACGAATAGGGAATTAGGATAACATTGAAAAACGTGGGGGGCGGGGAAGCCCTATAATATGTGTTTGAATGTGCCTAAGACTGTATTTCGTGAAAGCACTTACTTTACAAAATCATCTTTCTTTCCTTGACAACGCACCAGATTCAGACTCCGCCACTTTGACAATATGCTAGATTCAGACCGTGCTCCCCCAGCACACCTCAGCGTGAAGGCAGTCCACACCAGCTACAGAGGGCTGAAAACCACACGCTCTGCTCCCTTTAATGCTGCCCTGATGAATGGCACACACAAGCCATATTGCCCATCTCTCGGAGTGGCCTTCGCTGCCAGCGCAGCTGAAATCTGGAGGCTTGCCGCATTCACATTGTCAGCTTAAATACCCAGTAAGGACTCAAACTGGGAATAAGACAAAGTACCATAGCATGTTGATCCACTTCACTGGCCCCACCAATTAGCTGTGAAGAATATGGCTCATTTAGAAGTGTATATGATAATACTGAAGCATAACTGAAAATCAGATATGTAAAAAAAAAAAAGGAGATCATTAGCTTCCGCTTGTCTTATCTTCGGCTAAATGAATCGCAGATAAAATCAAATAGGATAAGTGAAGTCTTCTTAAGCTTGTGAGCCCTTTCTTATGTACTTACATTAGACGGATCTCTATAAAGAAAGTTTATAGCGTCGCTATTTTCACCACCACAGTTAATGTTGTGTTACAGCTTTCATTACCAACCTCTATTTTCAGAGGTGCATAGCTTTACCATAAAAATCTGCTCTCAGTTAAAAAGAAAAGCAGTGTGGTAGGGTACATCCAGGAAATAAACCTAAAGATGATATCCACACGATTTTCAAAGTATTAGAATACCAAGATAATGCACAATTATATGGGCACCTGGTAGGTGATAATGAATTCTTATAGATTAAAGATATAATCCTCTAATAGAAAATTAAATCTAATTTATACAAAACATATACTCTAGAGATCGCTTTGTTTGTTCAGGCAAAATATTTAAATGTGACTCATTTTTATTGAATTTAGACAAAGAAAATGTGACGTTTGCCATTGCTTAAAATCATAAATACAAATTATCTGTAGTCCATGGATTGTGTAATTACCATATAAAACATTTCAAGGGATATGAAAATGTGTAATATGTGATCTTTGTTCTAAAACTGTTTCCTGTAGTTAGAGAATGTAAAATATTTTCAACCAGAAGACAGAGGAGGGGCCCTGGCAGAGGTCTGACTGGATTCCAGTACACACACATGGCTCCGCTAGGTTGGTAGACTGGCTGGTGGTTATTTTTTGTTTGACTGCTGATTTTTCAGTTCCCATCACTAGCGCTGTTACGGGCACTCTGGTTCTGAGCATAACTTGAAATACCTTGCAACCTCCCGGAAACCTATTCATCTGTTGAAGGCACAGGATCCAGAAAATCAAATCTGGGAGACCTCTCTTGACAGTCACTGACCCCAGTTGGTCCCACCCTTTTTAAATTCAGACATCTATATGTCCCTGGAGAATGCTGGGAGAAGGCAGAGATGCTGTCCAGCCAATATGGACATGGGAAACGTCCCATTTTGATAATCAGGCTCCTGAACTTCTTGAGGTGCAGCACTCTGAAAGTAGTAAAAGATGTCTCTTTCCACTCAAATGGAGAGTTGATTTCATACGGGGCTGGGCCACTTCAAGATCATAGAAGACGATCTCAGGTAGAGTGTCTGGAGGGAAGGCTATGTGTTCCAGTGGAAAAAAACGTGGAATTTGGAGGCAGGCAGCCAGTTTGATCTTGGCTTTGCCACTGAGCCTCTACTTAGCTACACAGGGTCTGTTTTCTCTAACTGGTAAAATGGTATCCAACTTGCATGGTGATTTTGAGGACTGAGATCTTATGAACATACCATGTACTAAGTACTCTAAAAATGGAAGCAATGGTGATTATAATTATCACCATCAGCATAATTGGTGGCAAGTTAGTTTGGCAACAAGCCTTTATGCTTCCCTTGGATCATCTCTAAGCTTTCCCTGTCTCTGACACCCTGAGTTCTCGTCAGCATCGTGTTTGGGATTATTTGGCAGCAAAATTAAGGCAAGGCACAGGGTGAGTATTGCCTCTTCTTCTCTGAGAGAGTCATTATTTGAGTCAGCAAGAAGCACCCCCCCAAAATTTAATTTTGAACTGGAAACAAACACTGTTGAAAATATTTGTCAATTTCACCAGGCTTTGGATTGATTTCCAAAACTTTCTGTAACCCATATCGATGTGTGGCCCCCATTTTAACGTAACGCTTCGAAAAATAACTGTTTTTGGCCATCACAAAGCATAAAATAAGTTAAATTGGACTTGAATTTACCAGTGAGTTGTCCAGCGGCACTGGTTTGACCACACCTTTATTTATACATGCTCTTACATAGATAATGTATTATAACAAATTTGAACACAACTGCAAGATTTTGTGTTTCTGTACCTCAGGTTGAGGGCACAGAAGCAGACAGTTTTGAGCCACCAAAGGACACTGAATGGGACATTTGTCATAATGAAACATTTGCCGGATTCCCAAGGTACGGATATTTGCCTCACCTGAAACCTGAATGAGTTGCCTCTCTAGCGTTCGATACTAGCCAGAGATCACCCAGCAGCAAGACTTTCTTTCTGTGGCTGCGGCTCTTGAGATCAAGCTTCTCAGAGCCTTGCAGTAACAGCCTCTAGAGAACACTGCCAGATCCCGTGGCAGGTGGCCAGAGGGGACGCTTGCTGGAACTTGGCTGGTGCTGAGAATTACAATCATTCACCCACAGGCAGAGGCGTTGCAGTCCTCAGTATGCCCCGCAGTCCCTCCCATGACAGTCTCTAGCCTGAAAACCTCTCTTCTGCTCCATGAACTGTATTGAATTTTGGGACTTGACTGTTTCTAGGAGAATCATAATTTTACCACTCTAGTTTTCTCTCATTAGGCAAAGCTCTACTTGGCAATGGCCGTCAGAAAGCTCCAGAATAAGCTACTAAAAGAACATCAAACACAGCCAGAGAAACCAGATTGAGCTTTTTAAAGTACCATTGTATATGAGCTTATATGTGCTTGTGTATATGTGTATATAGTTAATTAGACATTCCAGATATGGAAAACTATCATCTGTTAAGGCTCCCGAAATATCTAATTTTACCTTTTTAAAAAATACTTGGTTTTAAACATAATAGTAAAGCTCATGGACAATTTTCTTTGCAGCTAAACATAGTACAAAATTTAGTAATCTATTGTCCCTTCCTAAATTTTATCCACCAGGGTACATTTCTGGCACAGTAATGACATTTGTCATGTTTCAAAATCAGATGATCTGAGAATGGGTTAAATAAAAGTCTTCACGTTGGCTTAGCAGACTTATAGTATAGTATACTTGCAGGGAGTTAAGGTTATATTTTATATTCCGGTACACTATTTTTCGTTTGCAGTCTGATGAGGGAATATTTTTAATGTATACCTGGGGACGATTCAGTATCACCAGATGGTATTTTGCCATCCACAGGTTCCACTTTGCCTGTTTTGCAAGTTTGTGACAGCCCACAGGAATACACCAAGGCATGCATCCAGTCAATAATGTATCTGGGACAACTTGAATACTGCAAACATCTTTATGAGTTTAAATGGCGTCAGTTTTTCCGAGTCCAATAAATTTGGTTAATACGGTGAGGCAAAGCATCCTGTTTGGAAAGAATGCTCTATGTTAATTGCCCTAATCTGGGGCGAGGTGACAGGATAAACTATAGTCACGTTTCTGGAGTTTTCAAATAGCTCCACAGTAACTCCTACTCATTTTATGCTGATTCTCCCCACGAGTGCAGAATTGTTTTAGCAGGGATGTCCTGCATCTTGGCGAGAATTACGTAATAACAGTGGTGGTTATTTGTTATCAATAATAACTGCGATCATTAGCACTGGCCCTGTCGTTTTAAAAATGAGAATCTACCGTGCGATGTGTGCTGCACAGAACTTTTACCCTTTGATGGGTCTCTAGAGTCCTGTGCTATGGAGCAAATAATTTTCCATCTGTCTTCAGATTTTTCAAGTATTGTGCTCTCTGATGATTTCGAATTTTCTAGGCATTCGTCCCCCTCTCCCCTGAAATGTAATTTTATACTTTGCATGGAAAACACACTTGCTAGTTAACATATTTTAAATTGTAGATTATGTCGTAATGTCTTACAAATTAATTTTTACTCTGTTTGTTAGTTTGTTCCTTATCATGCCTTCTGAAACTATGGTTTAGGACTGAATTTATGGTGAAACTGGATTTCATAATTTATCTGACACATTTTGAATGGAACATTTATGTAATCTAAAGCTTCATTAGAAATTTAAAAATTTTTTAATTTTTTAAAAATTGGGTAGGATAATTACAATTGAATACACTTTGTTCAATGGAAAAAGGAGTTAAGCCATAAACAATTAAAGCTGAATAGAAAATAGTAAGGTTTGTGACTCTAGAAATAAATTCATTTGAAAAAGAGAAAAAAAATGAATAGAACTGGTAAATGCCCTATTAAACAGGAAAGATTATATTAAAATTCAGGATTAAAAATTTGCTTGGTTATTGATTTTAGCCTTTTTTATGGAAGTAAAAGTTGAATTCATTGTGGAAAGAAATGAAGCGATAATTCATCTTCACTTTACAAAGTATAAAATAGAGAGACTTTAAAGAAATTAATTGCATATGTTAATTATTCAAAATAAGATGGAATTCTGTCTTATATGAATTTTATTAGGTATAATACAGGCACACACATATTTCCTCAACTCCTGTTTCTCTTTCCTCAAACCTCAGGAAAAAATTCCTAAGAACAGCTAATGAGAGATGGTTTATTCCTCATACTCCTGAACTATATCATATATATATTTTAAAACTTATGCCTTGACAGCATAAGACACACGTAGTCTTTCCCATTATGTGAGATACATATTTTAGGACTTTTTAAAGATATATAGTTACAGAGATAGTCCAGCTAATTAATCACTTTTGAGGGATATTGAATAGTGCTAAGTAATGATTCTCTTGAAATTCATTGTTGAAGGTCCTCACAGATGAATGCTATTAAAGTATATTATTCTTTGTATGATTTTGCTTTAAAACCGTAAAAGTGGACATTAATTTGTAGTTGTCTGCATTAGTAATTTATCTACTATGTAAATCAATTCACTTACTATATTCTGAGAGGTTAGTTTTACCAAGTAAAAGTGAATACCGCTTCCTTCATATATTATACACATTTTTAAAAATTGAAAATGATAATAATGCTCATTTCATAGCTTCTGATATTCTAGTGAGTAGTATTTTGGAAACACGTTATATTTGGCTGTAAACCCAAGTGATAGTTGCCCTTTCTCCATCATGAAGTTAGATTTGTTGACATTTTATTATTCACCATTTACTAGTATGCACGTATAGTGTTGGATATAAATCTATAGTGTTTTCACAGCCATTTTCTCCTTTACAATAGTTTATTAGTGCCCGGTCTGACCCATAGATATGTGTGTGGATACAGGTATAAAGGGCTATGCTACAATTCTCAAAAAATCCTCTGTAATGTGAGAATTTTCTAAGGTGTCATAAAATTAAGCTTGTATACAACTTTGAATAAAAGCTAAATAAAGCTTCTCTTTTTCACAAAATACCACATATTTTAACAAATCTGAACAAACAGATTGTAGAATTTCAGTTCCTCCCATTTTAACTAACAGAGACACTATGAGAATGAAATGAAAAAAATAATAAATGTAGATAGCATGAGCAATGTGAACACATAAATGCAATGTATTAATTTTTTAATAGCACTGTCTTTGCAAGCAAAGTAGTGAAATGAAAAGAAATGCACACAATTTTGGCATGTTTTGTGCTTCTTTTTTCTAGCACAAAAGTGCTTTTAACAAAATATTACTAACCATTTTTGGCTGTGATAAAATTTATGATTTCCATAGTGAATATTTTCAATTTTGTTTCACAATTGGACAAAGATTCTATCTTCATCCTACAGATTTTGTATTCCTCCTAAACTGTGTTGTAAAGCACAGTATGGAAACAAATTTTGATGTGACCATCGGCAAGTCATATAATCTTTCTGGTTTTCATCTGTAATATGAGAAAACTAGTTAAGATCATCTTCAGTTGTCTTGAACTTATACACTTCGATGTATATCTATTTAATTTTGCTTTCTCTGATTCCTTATGGAGAAAATCTCGGTTTTAATTATGCATGTATGTGTGTGTGTGCATGCATGTGGGTGTTTATGTGAGAGAGAGACAGAAAGAGGAGAGGAGAGCGATGAAATATATTGACTCCAGCAAACAAAAGGAAATTGCCTATATGCATCCATTTGGTTGATTAACTCAAAGTTTTCCCAAATATTTAAAATAGAAGCAAAGTTAAGTAAAACTTAGTCCATTGCAAGAAAGAAATTTTGGATGTCCAAGTGCATAATGAAGAAGAAACATCAAAGAGATATTGATCTGGATGTGTGAGAATTCTTCTATCTCAATCAGAACTACACATCAAAACATCCTAGATGAGGTCTGCAAATGAAAGCATGCCAGAAGATCAAGGTAATCAAAGGATGACAGTATAACTGACTGGTTTCTTGACAGGTGAGATGCCATATGGGTTGGCCATTAGCCAGCTGATCACCTAGATATATTCCTTGACATTAAGGGACTTCCAATCCTTGGAAACAAGAATTGGTTAAAAGTTGTAGAGATAGATTATATTTTATATATTTCGGTGTATTCCACCTTTAAGGCTCTGACATTCACTGTATGCCAGTACTCCAAAATTTGTATATCCAGTCCAGATATTTCTGCAGAGCTCAATACCTCTCTATAACAACAACAACAACAATAACAAAAATAAAATAATAATTTCAAATACTTATGTAGTGCTTGCTCTCTACAAGGCACTGTTCAAGGGACTTTACATACTTTATTTAATCCTCACAGTAGCCCTGGCTGCTATTATTTTTCCCATTTTGTAAAATCGGAAACTGAAACAGAAACTTACCCAAGGTTATACATTTCATAAGTGGTGGAATCAATATTTGAACCAAGCAGTCTGGTCCCAGAATCTTTGCTACTAATGACTGAGCTATATTGTCTCAGCTGTCCGTAGTCCCTCTGCACTTGCCTGACGTATGCACCAACCACAAATGAAAATGTGAATTTGCCAAATTCTGCTCCTTTTTTTGTTATTGTCCTTGCCATCATTCCTACTCACTGGTTTTATCCATAAATATGTTTTCCTTACCCTCAATATCTAGTCAGACACTGAGGAGTTTTCCTGTGAAATAATCCCTTTTTCTTTCTTATGTTCTCCATCCCTTTTACCTCCCCATTAAGGCCTTCATAATTTAACTGAGCTGGAAAAAATGGCCTTCTAACTTGTCACAAGAAAGCCACTTGTTTCCTTCCAGTCTGTCTTCCACACCTGTACTTGGAGCCATCTTTATAAAACACAAATGTGCTCATGTCATTTCTCCAATTAAAATTCTTCAGTGGTTCCCCTTAATCTTCAAGATATTGTGGGGAAACGGATGTGGCTCAAGCGATTGGGCTCCCGTCTACCAGGGTTCGATTCCTGGAGCTTCCTGGTGAAAGGCAAGCGGGCCCATGCGGAGTGCTGGCCTATGCAGACTGCTGGCCTGTGAAGGAGAGCTGGCCCATGCAGGAGTGCTGGCCCACACAGCAAGACGATAAATAAATAAAAATAAATCTTAAAAAAAAAAAGACATGTGGAAACTTCATCTCTCCAGGGCCACCTTTACAAACTATTCCCCAATTCCCATCTCCTTCCACTTAGGCCAACCTCACCCGCCCTTTGGCCCTAACCAGTTATCTTGTGTTTTTTCTTGGATGTTCAGCTCAAATGCCATCTCTACCTTTATTCATCCATTCAAACATAATTACTGGCTGTGTATTAAGTTTCAGGCTCTGTGCTAAGCATTGGGAGCTTAAGGATTATCAGCATAAACATGAGTTGTTTTTCCCCAAGTTTCCAATTGAGTGAATTATCAAAATAAAGGGGTATTTACAAGATATTCTACAAGGTAGAAGAACCAGGTATTTAAAACACAGGTGTAGGAGGAGAAATGGAATCCTTCCAGGATGAAGTTCGTCTAGGCTATGAAATAAAGGAATAACAGGAGCTGGTAAGGAGTCGAGAAAGCAGCAGTGCAGGCACGGTGGACAATGCCCAGCTTGTTCTAGAGACATTTGGTATCTCAGAGAAGAGATCCAGTCTGATGTGTGCAAAGGGAAAGCCCTGTAGGAAATCTTTTCCCTCTCACTTCCCTCTTCTTTGTCCCAGTGAGATCCCAAAGCATCCCTTGTTTTTCTCCCATTGCAAAAGACGAATCCTTAGAGTAATTGCATATTTGCCCACCAGACATAGAGCCCTTTTAGGGCAGGCTCTTGGCAGACATTTAGTGTGTATTGGAAAGGTATATGGATTTATTTTAAAGATAGGAAATCTCAGCAAGGTTGTATGATGATGAGGTTGTGTGTGTAAACCTGATGTAGAATAAAAATAAAACTGTGCATATTTAAGGAGGTTGAGGGAGTAAGATAGATTTTTTATGTGTGTTTGTGTGTGAAGGTAAAATGAGGAAGGAGCTGAATCTCTTACAGGGAACAACGTCAGCAGTATGGAGAGAGCTTCTCATAGGAAGAAAAATGGGGATGCTTGAGAGAATTTTTTTAATTTAATAAAAATATCAGGATAAAACATACAAGAAATAGCAAATATTTAGAAATAGCAAAAAGTTAGAAAATGTCCAGCGTTAGAAAATGTCCAGGTATCGTGGAGGGGTAAGAAAACACAACAAACAAATAAACAAAAAACGTAAAACACTGCTAATCCAGTTTATTTGGAGTGCTTACTGTTTACTTTTGGAGATAAAATATCCCTCAAATGAATTCACAGTGGCTACTAGCAAAATATCAGCAAGCTGGCAGAGCAAATGGCCACAAAATGAAAAAACATGGATATTAAGTCACAATCCGTACCTAGCAGATATTGGATATGTTTTGTGTTCACTTAGAGCTGTCATAAAAATAAACATTGGGCCTCAAAGAAAT
>PVKH010027041.1:0-13092 GCA_004027955.1 Chaetophractus vellerosus
CCACCTCTGACTCCCCATAGAATAGGAGGGGGCTGGTGTTCCCTCAGCCTCTCAGGGAAACTGCAGGAGCTTTTGGCTTGCACAAACCTGCCATTGAGCACCTGTGGCGCCACCCCCATACCCAATAGGACAAGAGACCGACTGTGTTTGCCCAGCCTCTCTGGGTAACTGCAGGTGTTTTTGGCCCACCACAGCCTGGACTGGATGGTACTTGTGGATCCATCTTCACCCCCGCAACAGGAAAGGAGGGGGCGGGTGTTTCCACAGCCTTTCCAGGCAATGGCAGACACTTTTGGCCTGCATGGACTGGACTGTTGAATGCCTATGGATCCACCCTCATCATAGGACAGGAGGGATCTGGTGTCTCCACAGCCTCTCCAGACAACGGCAGGTACTTTCAGCCTACAGGGACTGAATTGTTGAGTGCCTGTGGATCCAATCCCATGCCCTAATAAGATAGGAGGGGGCTGATGTTTCCTCAACCTCTCGGGCAATGGCAGCTACTTTCAGCCTGCGGGGACTGAACTGTTGGACGTTGGTGATTCCATTCCCACCCCCTAAAGGGCAGAAGGGACAATACTCCCTCAACCTCTCAGGGCAACTGCAGGTGTATATGGCCCACATGGATTAGATTGTTTGGCACTCCAAACGGTCCATTCTCACTCCCGGCAGGGGGGGTGTCTGATACTATGTCAGTTCACCTGGGCAACTATAGTCATTTTGGACCCACACAGCATAGATTGCTGCCCACAACTATAGCTCCATCCCCACCCAAGGTAGGGGAAGAAGGGGTGTGAAGCTTCATCAGTCTCTCTGGGCAACTACAGACAGTCTTGTCCTACCCAACTTGGATTATTATACACTGCTGCAGCTCTGTCCCTACCCCTGACAGAGGAGAAAGGTAGGAGAAGCTTCATCAATTCCTGGGGCAACATGGGCAGCTTCAGCCTCCATAGCTTATAACATCAACTCCATCCTCGACTTCTACTACACAACCAGCAAGGTAGAAAAGACAAGAAAGCCCTAAACTAAAGACATAAACTGCACCCAGAAAAAATACATCTAGCAAGCCAGGTGCAAAAACACCAACAAAAAATTACATTGCATACCAAGAAACAGGAAGATATGGCCCAGTTAAAAGAACAAGATAAGTCTGCAGATGACATAAAGGAGTTGAGACAACTAACCATAGATGTTCAAGCAAATCTCCTTAGTAAATTCAATGAGATGGCTAAAGAGATTAAGGATATTAAGAAGACACTGGGGGAGCAAAAGAAGAACTTGAAAGCATACATAGAAAAAGAGCAGACTTTATGGGAATGAAAGGTGCAATAAATGAAATAAAAAATACACTGGAGGCAAATAACAGCAGATTTGAGGAAGCAGAAGAAAAGATCAGTGAGCTCAAAGACATGGCCTCCAAAAGTAAACATACAGAAGAAGAGATGAAGAAAAGAATGGAAAAAATTGAACAGGGTCTCAGGGAACTAAATGGCAGCAAGAGATGTGCAAATATATGTGTCATTGGTGTCCCAGAAGGAGAAGAGAAAGGAAAAGAGGCAAAGGAATATTTGAAGAAATAATGGTGGAAAATTTCCTGACCCTATTGAAGGACATAGATATTCATGTCCAAGAAGCACAACATACACCCCGAGACACATACTAATCATAATGTCAAATGCCAAAGACAAAGAGAAAATTCTGAGAACAGCAAGGGAAAAGCAATGCCTAACATATAAGGGACACCCAAAAAATTGAGTGCTGATTTCTCATCAGAAACCATGGAGACAAGAAGGCAGTGGTATGATATATTTAAGATGCTGCAAGAGAAAAATTGCCAGCCAAGAATTTTATATCCAGCAAGATTATCTTTCAAAAATGAGGGCGAGATTAGAATATTTACAGATGAACAGAAACTGAGAGAGCTTATAACAAAAGACCAGCTTTGCAGGAAATACTGAAGGGATTGTTACAGCCTGAATAGAAAAGACAGGAGAAAGACGCTTGGAAGAGAGTCTAGAAATGATGACTGTATCAGTAACAGTAACTAAAAGTGTCAAAAGAATGGAGAAAATATAACAGACAAAACTTAAAGATCAAAATAGAAGAAATAAGAACTTCCTTTACAGTAATAACATTGAATATTCATGGATTAAACTCCCCAATCAAGACACAGACTGGCAGAATGGATAAAAAATATGAGCCATCTATGTGCTGTCTGCAAGAGACTCAGCTTAGACACAAGGATACCAATTGATTGAAAGTGAAAGGTTGGAAAAAGATTCCACAAATGCAGTAACCAAAAAATAGCTGGGGTAGCTATACCTATGTCAGATGATATAGGCTTTAAAAGCAGAGACAAGGAAGGACATTACATATTAATAAAAGGGATGATTCACCAGGAAAAAATAATCATCATAAATGTATATGCACCTAACCAGGATGCCCCAAGATACATGAGGCAAGCACTGGCAAAACTGAAGGGAGAAATAGTCATCTCTACAATAATAGTTGGAGACAACACATTAAAAGAATTATTCATCATGATCAAGTGGGTTTTATATGAAGCATGCAAGGGTAGTTCAACACAAGAAAATCAACTGGCATAATATACCACATTAATAAATCAAAGAAGAAAAATCACATGATCTTATCGATTGATACAGAAAAAGCATCTGACAAAATACAGCATCCTTTCTTGATAAAAATACTACAAAAGATAGGAATTGAAGGGAACTTTCTCAACATGATAAAGGTCGTATAGGAAAAACCCACAGATAACATTATACTCAATGGTGAAGAAGTGAAATCTTTCCCACTGTGATCAGGGACAAGACAAGGATGCATGCCCATTGTCACCACTGTTGTTCAATATAGTGCTAGAGGTTCTAGTTAGAGCAATCAGGCAAGAAAAGAAATAAAAGTCATCCAAATCAGAAAGGAAGAAGAAAAAATTTCACTATTCACAGATGATATGATCCTATATCTAGAAAGTCCCAAAAAATCTACAACACTGCTAGAGCTAATAAACAATTTCAGTAGAGTGTCAGGATACAAGATCAATACACAAAATCAGTGGTGTTTCTATACAACTGTAATGTGTCTGAGAAGGAAGTCAGGAAAAAAAAAATTCCATTTACAATAGCAACTAAAAGAATCAAATATTTAGGAATAAGCTTAACCAAGGATGTAAAGCATTTGTATTCAGAAAACTATAATGCATTGCAAAAAAAAAAAAATTTTAAAGACCTAAATAATTGGAAGAACATTCCATGCTCGTGGATTGGAAGACTAAATATTATTAAGATGTCAATTCTACCCAAATTGATATACAGATTCAATGCAATCCCAATAAAAATTCCATGAGCATTATTTAAACAAATAGAAAACAATTATTAAATTTATCTGGAAGGGTAAGAGGTCCCAAATAGCCAAAAACATCTTAAAGAGGAAACATGAAGTTAAAGAACTCTCACTTCTAGACTTTGAATCATATTACCAATCTACAGTGGTAAAAACAGCACGGTATAGCCATAAAGATAGACACATAAACCAATGGAACCAAATTGGTGGTTCAGAAACAGACTCTCACATCTATAGCCAAGTGATTTCTGACAAGCCTGTCAAACCTACCCAGCTGGGACAGAACAGTTTATTCAACAAATAGTGCTGGGAGAACTGGATATCCATAGCCAAAAGAAAGAAAGAAGACCCCTATCTCACACTTTATACAAAAATTAACTCAAAATGGATCAAAGACCTAACAAAAGCAAGTACCATAAGGCTCCTAGAAGAAAATATAGGGAAACATCTTCAAGACCTGGTGGTAGGTGATGAATTCTTAAGCCTTACATCGAAAGAATGAGCAATGAAAGAAAACATTGGCAAACAGGACCTCCTCAAACTTAAACACTTCTGTGATTCAAAGGACTTCATCAGGAAGGTAAAAAGGCAGCCCACTCAATGGGAGAAAATATTTGGAAACCACATGCAAGCCAATTAAAAAATTAGCAAAAGATTTAAATAGACATTTCTCCAAAGAGGAAATGCAAATGGCCAAAAAAGCACATGAAAAAATGTTCCATATCACTAGCTATTAGGGAAATGCAAATAAAAACAACAATGAGATATCATCTAACACTGTATAGAATGGCTATTATTAAAAAACAATAACAATAAGTGCTGGGGAGGATGTGGATAAATAGGAACACTCCTTCACTGTTGGTGGGATTGTAAAATGGTGCAGCCTCTGTGGAAGAAAGTGTGGCAGTTCCTTAGGAAGCTAAATATAGAACTGCCATATGATCCATCTATTCCTCTACTAAGAATATATCCAGAAGAAATAAAAACTATGACGCAAACAGACATCTGCACACCGATGTTCATAGCAGCATTATTCACAATTGCCAAAAGATGGAAATAAGTGTCCATTAACCAATGTATGAATAAACAAAATGTGGTATATACATATGATGGGATACAATGCTGCAGTAAGAAGAAATGAAATTGGGACACATATGAAAACATGGATGAATCTTGAAGACATTTTACTAAGCGAAGTAAGCCAGACACAAAAGACCAAATGTTGCATGGTCTCATTAATATGAACTAAATATGAAGAGTAAACACATGGAGTTAAAACCTACAGTATACGTTATTAGGAGATAAGAGGAGGGTTGAGAAGAACTACTGATGCTGAATGTATCTAGAAGTTTTAATTAACTTGACTGTAAAAGTGTGGAAATGGATAGAGCTGATGGTAACATATTATAGTGAGTAGCAGCTGGTTTATAAATGGGATTGTAACTGATAAGTGTAGTCTTGGGAAGTGTTCTAGTCAGAGTTCTCTCGGGAAACAGAATCAACACGAGATATCTGTTAAAAATATAAGATTTTATAAGAGTCTCTCATGTGACCATGGGGATGCACAAGTCCAGGTTCTGCAGGCAGACTGCAAGCCAGGAGATCTGATGAAAGACCAATGAAGAGTCCTTGATGAGTTCCTGGGAGAAGTTCGCTGTCAAAGGACGAGCTGGGAAATTCTCTCTGAATGTTGAAATCAGTTCCCTTTTATGGAAGTCAACTGAATGGATAAAAGCGTCATCCATTCTTGATCCAATCTCGCTGATTGATGCAGATGCAATCAGCCATCCATGCAGTAAACTCAATTAGCCCAGTGCTTGCTGGACCTAATAGCTGGGCACAATTACCTGGCTGAGTTGACACATGGCCTAACCATCACAGGAAGTAAATGTCAATTGAAAGAAAGGTAAATAATAATCTAGGGATTGAATAACACAGTGAACCCAGAGGTGGATGAGAATTGTGGTGGATGGTACAAATGCAAGAGTGTCCTTCTGTGAGCTAGAGGAGATGTACATCACTATTGCAGGGTGGTGGGAATTTGGAGAAGCATGGGAAAACTACAATTGGTGTGACCTATAGACTGTAGTTAACAGCAATAGTATAATATTCTTGCATCAATGCCAAAGATGTACTGTGTTGATAATGGGGATGTATGGAAAAATTGTGCCAAATGTAAGTTATGGACCACGGTTGGTGATAATAGTCTGATGATATTATCTCATAATCTGTAATAAATGTTCCACCACAGAGTGGTATGTTTGTGAAGGGGTGTGTGTGGGAATTCTACACATGTGTATGATTGTTTTGTAAGTTCACAACCTCTGTAATAAAAATATATTTTTAAAAAATAGGGTGGGTTGGGGGAAAAATACACCAAATGTAAGACAGGGACTACAGTTAGTAGTAATATTTTGATGATGCTCTTGCATAGTTGGTTACAAATGTTTCACAACAATGTAAAGGTGGAAGGGTGATGTATGAGACTCCTATATGATGTTATACATGTTTACAAACATGTTTTACATGTTTATACGTTTATTTTGTAAGTTCACAATATTTACCATACACTTTTTGTTTATGCATGTTCATGTATGAATGACATACTTCAATAAAAATATATTTAAAAAAATAACAACAATAACAACAACAAAAACGAACACCTGGATACTCTTACTGCTACAATCAATTTGATTTTGTTGCTCATTATGGTTTATTGTAGAACAGGATCTAAAATACATTTTATTGAGACAAGAAGTGAGCTCAATTTTTCCACTTTGACTTTACTCCCTTTCCCAGCCAGTCATTCTCTTTCTCCCTCTATTTCACTCTCTCCACCATTTCTCCCCCAATTCATACCTTATTAGCTTTATTAGCTTTCAAATTTCAAATTTACTCAAGTTTCCAACATCATAAGGACATTTTACTCTTTTGTTTTGTTTCTGAGGGTTGGGGCATCCAGGGAAGCATGGCATAGAGTTGATAGAAGCATTAATATAGATAAACTCAGTAAAGCCTGCAGCAAAATGCTTATACAATAGCAATCCCTCAATAATTACCATTATTATTTCAAGTTCTGCATTCTCTAACTTCTTCCCTCTAAATCTCAAGTCCATTTCTTCGGTTCTAGGTTTTGTTAAGACTATATGAGGTGTGGCTAGAATGAGAGGGTTTCAAGCTGGTAATATGCCCAAGGAGGACTGTGTTGAGTAGAGAGGGGCTCAAGCATATAGAAAGGAGAAGCAAATCAAGGCTAATTCCTGGCTGTGGCAGTTTGATATTACTTATGAATCACTCCCCCCCCCCCCAAAAAAAAAAAAAGAGAAAGATTATGTTTGTAAACTGGTCTGTTCCTCTCAGTGTGCTTTGATTGTGTTAAATTCAAAGGTTTTACATTTACTTGATAAAACCAATTTAGGGCTTTTGATTTGACAAAGTCAGTAAGGCGTGGCTCAGGTTAAATCCCTATCCCCTCGGTAGGCCTATAATATAGACACTGGAAGAGGAGAGAACGTGGTCATTTTAGTCCTGCCATGTGACAGAAAGGAGACAGCTCAAACAGTAAAGCCCCAGCAGGAGAGATGAGCCATTTGCCTGATAGTTTGCAGCTGAAGCAACTGAGCAACTGAGAAAGCCCAAGAGAACAGGCAGAGATTGCCTGCCATTTTCCTTCAACACATGGCAATTGACTTTGGTGAGAAAGAAACCTTGAATTGGACTCTTTAGAGCCTTGTAACTGTAAGCTTTTACCCCAAATAAATACCCCTTATAAAAGGCAATATATTTCTGATACTTAGCATCAGTACCCCTTTGGTATACTAATACACTGGCCAAATTCAGTTGTGGGTAAACGTTGGAGGGAGGCTAAGTAACAACTACGACAAGCAGAGGGTGGGAACTAGCTATTAAGGCATCAAAAAACAGCTAACCAGAAGGAGGTACAAGTGAAGAGGGGCAGGTATGCAAGTGGGAAAGCTTCATCAACTCCTGCCTGTCAGGAAAGAGATCATGGAGTGTCTGACAGGCTAGGACATGGTCATTTGTTGGAGGTGGAGGAGATAAAAGGGGCAGCAACACTGAGTTTTGAAGTAAAGGCAGATGAAGATGTTTTTTCTGAGGTTTGCTTGGTATTGTTAGCTCCTGACACTCAAGAAAATTTCTGTCGTATCATGAGCTGGATACAAACTCTACAAACTCAAAAAACAGACATCTCAAGGAATAAATCCGCAAGTTAACATTTTAAAATATTAAAATGTGCAGTGTGCAACAAAAGACCACAAGACCAACAAAGAAACAGGAAATGATGGCCCATCCAAAAGAAGAAAATAAACATCCAGAAAACATCAACAAAGAACACCAAAATGTGGACATACCACACAAAGACTTAAAAAATAATGGTCTTCAATATGCTCAAGGAGATGAAGGAAAATACAGCTAAAGAACTAAAGGATATCAAGAAAACTGTCAATATGCCCAAGGAGATGAATGGAAAAAAAAGAAAAGAATGAAAGTGTATCAGAAAAATAATGAATGAATGATATGACGATCTCAATAAAGAATCAAGCAGAACTACTAGAGTAGAAGACCACAAAAACTGAAATGAAAAATTCCCAGGAGGATTATAACAGTGAATTGGAGCTGAGAGAAGAAAAACTTAATGAACTCAAAGTCAAGACAATTGAAATGAGTCAGGCTGAAGAGCAGAAAGAAAAATAAAGAATAGAATGTGAAAATAGCATAATAGACTTCTAGGACACTATTAAGCAAACCAATCTATGCATTATGGGAGTCTCAGAAGGAGAAGAAAGGAAGGAAGGAAGAAGGGAGGAAGGGAGAGAGGGAGGGAGGGAAGCAGAAAGAATATTCAAAGAAACAATGACAGAAAACCTCCCAAACTTACAAAAGACATAAATATGCACATGCAAGAAGACCAGAGAACACCAAACAGGATAAACTTGAAGAGAAATATGCTCCATCACATGCTGATCAAACTGTCAAATGCAAAAGACTAGAGGAGAGTTTTTCTGAAAACTAAAAGAGAAAAGCAATGTGTTATGTACAAGGGAGTCCCAATTAGATTACTTGTTGATTTCTCATCAGAAATCATGGAGTTTAAGAAAATAGTGATTAAAATACTTAAAGTGCTGAAAGAAAACAATTGCCAACAAAGAATTTTATATCCAATGAGACTTTCTTTCCAAAATGAAGGAGAAAGATATTAAAACATATCCAGATAAACAAAAACTTAGGAAATTTATCATTGCTAGACATGCCCTAAAAGTAATGAACTAAAGGGAGTTCTTCAGACTGAAAAGAAAGGACACTAGTCAATGGTTCAATGTAGCATAAAGAAATAAACATCTCTAGAAGGGTAACTGGTTGGGGTATTATAAATGCCAGTACTGTTGTATTGTATTGTATTGTTTTTGTATGTAACTCCACTTCTTACTTCCTACATGTATTAAAATGCAAATGTGGAATTGTGGGAAGATGGAATCAGAGTAGGCTGACAAGTCTCAACCCTCTCACAAAAACAATGGAGAAAGACCCAAAAGCTGTCCATGGGACCTGCTTTGAGGGTCAACAGACCAGGACAGTGCTACAGAACTCCCAGGGGATTGAGGGACAGAGAGACAAAGAACCCAAAACAACAGATGTGAGTTACCAAACTCCCTCAGTGTTTAGGAAGGGCTCCCCTCCCCCACACCCAAGATATTAAATTGGGATAAAATCCCTGGCTCACTGCAGCCCACTGAGAGGGGAACAAACTCTCTGTCAGCTGTTACAAGGGAAAAATAAGGGGAAGTCAGGAGTTTTTCTTCAATGAATTCAGACATCGGAACCTGCTTTGAATCTCGGCTCTGCCCAGACCAAACATAGGCAAGTGGAGGTTGAAACACCTTCATGGAAAGGTGCACTAACAAGTGCCATCTGCTGGCCAGTCTGGAAATGGATGGACATACTCTGCTTTTGGTTCTCTCTATACTCAAATGCCTGAGAGAAAATCTGCACCCCTTAGTGAGGCCCTGGCCCGATTTTGATAAATTAAGGTGGGCAGTTTTAAAGATGTAGAATAAGTTGAACCAATTATCAAAGATCTGTGAACAAAATCAATAGGCAAGATAGAGAAATTGGCCATCAGAGTAAATTTATCAACATATTCAGATGCCAAGAAATCAGCAAAAAATTACAAGCCATACTGGGAAACAAGAAGAGATGACTCAGCCAAAAGAACTAACCAAGTATCCTGAAAAGATACAGGATTTAAGAAAATTAATCAATGATAATCACACAACTTCCTTAAATCAATTCAAAGAAATGAAGGAAAATATGACTAAAGAGATAAAGAATATTAAGAGAATACTGGGGGGGAAATGAGAATACTGGGTGAGCATAAAGAACAATTTGAAAGTCTGCGAAGAAAAGTAACAGAGCTTACAAGAATGAAAGACATGATGGATGAGATTAAAAATACATTAGAGGCACATAAGAGTAGATTTGAATTGCTTGAAGACAGAATTAGTGATTTCAAATACAGAATATCTGCACTGGAAAAGACAGGAGAACAGAAAGAGAAGAGAATAGAAAAAATAAAACAGAGCCTTAGGGAATTGAATGACAACACAAAGCACACAAACATATGCATTACTGGAGCCCCAGAAAGAGAAGAGAATGGAAAAGAGGCAGAAAGAATGCTTGAGGAAATAATGACCAAAAACTTCCCAACTCTTATGAAAGACATCAATATCCAATAAGGACAACACACCCCAAACAGAATAAATCCGAATAGAGCTACCCCAAGACACATACTACACAAATATCAAAGGTAAAGAGAGAATTCTGAAAGCAGCAAGAGAAAAATAAAGAATCACATAGAAGGGAAACTCGATAAGAGTCAATGCTGACCTCTCATCAGAAACCATGGAGGCAAGAGGAAAGTGATGGGATGTATTAAGGTACTGAAAGAGAAAAACTTCCAGCCAAGAATTCTGTATCTGATAAAACTGCCCATCAAAAATGAGAGTGAGGAGGGTTGATGTACGGGACTCCTGTATGATGTTATGAATGTTTACTTTGTAAGTTCACAACTTTTAATATACACTTATTGTTTATGTATGTTCATGTATAAATGATATAATAATAGGGTGGGTTGGGAGGAAATGCTTTGGTTAGTAGTAATATTTTGAGGATGCTCTTTAATCATTAATTAAAAATGTTTAACAACAATGCAAGATATTGGTGGTAGGGTGAGGTGTGAGAGCCCTGTATGATGTTATGTATGTTTGGTTTGTAAGTTCACAACTACTGCTATACACTTATTGTTTATGTGTTTGTGTGTATGAGTGATATACTTCAATTAATTTTTTAAAAATGCAAAAAAAAATGAGGGTGAGTTCAAAATTTTCACAGCAAACAAAAACTGATAGAATATGTTACCAAAATGCCAGTTTTAAAAGTGATACTAGGGAGTGGATGTAGCTTAAGCAGTTGAGTGCCCACCTCCCACATGGAAGGCCTAGGGTCCAGTTTCCAGTGCCTCCTAAAGAAGACAAACAAACAACAAGCAGACAATGAGCAAAACCAAGGGCAAACAATGAGCAAAAACAATGAGCAAACAGACGAGGGATCCATCTGGGGTTGGGGGGGGTGGAGTGGAGTGATACTAAAGGGAGTCCTGAAGCCTGAAAGGAAAAAGCAAGAGCAAGAGACTTAGAGAAGAGTGTAGAAAGGAAGATTATTAGGAAGGGTAAATTAAAGGGTAAATAGACAGACAATAGTAAGATATGACAACAGAATGCTACAGGACAAAATGGATGAAGTAATGCCTTTACAGTAATAATATTAAATGTGAATGGCTTGAACTCCTCAATCAAAAGACACAGACTGTTAGAATGGTTTAAAAAATATATGAGCCATCTATATACTGTCCACATGAGACGCATCTCAGGCATAAGAACACAACCAGGTTAAAAGTGAAAGGTTGGAAAAGATATTCCATTCAAATAGTAACCAAAAAAGAGCTGGATTAGCTATACTAATTTTGGACAAAATAGATTTTAAATGTAAAACTGTTATAAGGGATGAAGAAAGTCATTATATATTAACAAAAGGGACAATTCATTAAGAAGAAATAACTAAAATAAAGTCTGACCTATGTTTATAAAAAAAAAGAAGAAGAAGAAATAACTATACTAAATATTTATGCACTTGAGTGTCCCAGGATACATGAGTCACACACTGGCAAAACTGAAGGGAGCAGTAGATGTCTCTACAATAATAGCTAGAGACTTAAGTACACCACTCTTAGTATTGGATAGAAAATCTGGACAGAGGATAAATAACAAAACAGAGAACTTGAATAACATGGTAAATGAACCAGACCTAACAGATATCTATAGAGCACTGTGCCCCATAACAGCAGGATATACATTCTTGTCAAGCACTCATGGATCCTTCTCCAAAAAAGACCATATGTTGGGTCACAAGACAAATCTCAATAAATGTAAAATGATTGAAATTATATAGAACACTTTCTATGATCACATCAGAATGAAGCTAGAAATCACTGATGGGTGGAAAAAGGGAAATTTCATAAATATATGGAGATTAAACAACACACTCTTACATAATCCATGGGTCAAAGAAGAAATTGCAAGAGAATTCAGCAAATATCTTGAGATGAAGGAAAATGAGAATACAACATATCACAACTTACAGGACACAGCAAAGGCAGTATTTACATTTAAAAAGAAGAAAGAGATAAAATTGAAGATCTAACTACATACCTGTAGGAACAAAAAAAGAACAACAAACTAATCCCAAACCAAGATGAAGGAAAGAAATAGCAAAGATCAGAGCAGAAAAAAATGAAATCGAAAACAAAAAGCAAAAGAGAGAAGCAGCAAAACAAAAAGTTGATTCTTTGAAAGATCAACAAAATTGACAAATCCTTGGCTAGACCCATAAAGAAAAAAAGAGAGAACATGCAAATAAATAAAATCAGAAATGAGAGGAGGGACATTACCACTGACCCTGCAGACATAAGAGATATCGTTAAAGGATACTATGAACAACTGTATGCCTCAAAACTAGACAATATAGATGAGAAGGGCAAATTCCTAAAACACATGAATCACCTACACTGACCCTAGAAGAAATAGAAGATTTCAACAAACCAACCACAAGTGAAGAGATTGAAACAGTCATCAAAAAACTCCCAAAGAGGAAAAGCCTGGGACCAGATGGCTTCACAGGTGAATTCTTCCAACCATTCTAAGATAATCTAATACCAATCTTGCTCAAGCTCTTCTAAAAAATTGAACAAGAAAGAATGCTACCAAACGCATTCTATGAAGCCAACATCACCCTAATACCAAAATCAAATAAAGATACTATGAAAAAGTAAATTACATACCGACACCTCTAATGAATATAAATGAAAAATCCTCAAAAAAGTACTTGCAAACCAAATCCAAAAGCACATTAAAAGAATTATACACCACAATCAAGTGGGTTTTATCCCGGGTATGCAAGGGTGGTTCAACACAAGAAAGTCAATTAGTGTAATAAACCACATTGATAAATTGAAGAACAAAAATCACACAATCTTCTCAATTGATGCAGAAAAGGCATTTGACAAAATACAGCATCCTTTCTTGATAAAAACACTCCAAAAGACAGGAATAGAAGGAAGCTTTCTCAATACAGTAAAGTGCATATATGAAAAAC
>PVKH010027042.1:0-13090 GCA_004027955.1 Chaetophractus vellerosus
CCTCAGCCTATTCATTATTGGTTCTGTCTCTCATCATTTTGGTCATTTAAAATACTCTCTCTAAATATATTATTTTCTCTATTTCGAGTAGGCACTCCAATTTTTCCCCTATCACTCTACGCTGCATACATAAGATAAATATTCAGTTTGTTAAATATAATAAGGCCCCTCTGCCAACTCTTATCAATACTATTATTATCCCTTCTACTTTTTCACCCCTTTGGATGCTCTGGCCCTAATCCTCTTCCTTCAAAGGAACATAGAAAAAAAAGGAAATACAACAAGGGGAAGGAAGTATCAATGAGAAATCTTAACACAAATGTAGAAAGAGAGAAGCTTATCAACTGAACAAATGCATCGAGATATAATGATGATGAGAGGGCAACAAAAAATTACAAGCCATTCTGAGAAAATGGAAGACACAGACCACTCCAAAGAACAAACCAAAAATCAGGAAGAGAAGCAAAACATGGAATAACTAATCATGGACCAACTTCTGGAAGTCAAGGAAGAGATTAAGGATATTAAGAAAATACTGGGAGCACATACTGAAGAAATTGTAAACATGCATAAAAAGATAACGGATATGATGCTGATGAATAGTACAATCCAAGAAATCATAAAGACAATGGATTCACATAACAGCAGATTTGAACAGTCAGAAGAAAGAATTAGTGATTTGGAAGACAGCACATCTGAAATCAAACAGATAGTAGAAAAGATAGATAAAAACATAGAAAAAATCTGACAGGGATTTAGGGACTTAGCCAACAACACCAAATGCACAAACATATGCATTATAGGTATCCCAGAAGGAGAAGGGAAGGGAAAAGGAACAGAAGGAATTTTGAAGGAAATAATGCCTGAAAACTTCCCAAACCTAATGAGGGAGATAGATGTACATATCCAGGAAGCCCAGCACACTCCAAACTGTATAAATCCCAACAGGCCAACCCCAAGACACATACTTCTCAAAATGTCCAATGCTCAAGACAAAGAGAAAATACTCAGGGCAGCAAGAGAAAAGAGAATCATCACATACAAAGGAAGCACAATAAGATTAAGTGCTGACTTCTCAACTGAAACCATGGAAGCAAGAAGACAGTGGTATGACATAGTCAAGACACTGAAAGAAAAAAATTTCCAACCACAAATTTTCTATCCAGCAAAGCTGGCATTCATAAATGACAGAGTTCAAAATATTCACAGACAAACAGAAATTTAAAGAATATGCCAACAAGAAACCTGCACTTCATGAAATTCTAAAAGAAGCTCTAAAGGGTGAAAGAAAAAACAGGAGAGAGAGAGCTGGAGGAGAGTGTAGCAACAACAATAATGACTCAAATAGAAACAAAAACTACATAGGACATACACAAACTGAAAGAAAATATGGGAGATGTAAGAAATTCATTGAGAGTAGTAACACTGAATGTTAACAGATTAAACTCTCCAGTCAAGAGACACAGACTGGCACAATGGATAAAGAAATATGACCCATCGATATGTTGTTTACAAGAGAACCACTTAGGCCCAGGGATTCAAGGAGGCTAAAACTAAATGCCTGGAAAACAATTCTACAAACAATTAATAACCAAAAAAAGGGCAGGAGTAGCTATTCTAATATCGGACAAATTAGACTTTAAATGCAAAACAATCATAACAGACAAAGATGGAAACTATATATTAGTAAAAGGGGTAATCTCTCAAGAAGAGAGAACAATCATAAACATTTATGCACCTAATCAGGGTGCCTCCAAATATGTGAGGCAAACACTGGAAAAACTAAATGGAGAAATAAATGCTTCCACAATCATAGTGGGGGACTTCAATAACCCTTGTCACCATTAGACAGAACATCTAGACAGAGAATTAGTAAAGAAACAAAGAACTTGAACAATTCATTAGAAGATCTGACCTAATAGATATATAAAGAATGCTGTATCCTAATATAGCGGGATATACATTCTTCTCGAGTGCACATGGATCATACTCCAAGATAGACCACATGCTAGGCCACAGAACAATTCTCAATGAATTCAGAATGATTGAGATTATACAAAGCAATTTCTCTGACCACAATGGAATGATGCTAGAAATCACTAAGGGCTAGAGAACAAGATTAAGTATGAAGATATGGAAATTAAACAACCCACTTTTGGACAAACAGTGGGCCGAAGAGGAAATCTCAAAGGAAATCAGTTAGTACCTCAAATCAAATGAAAATGAGAACACAACATATCAAAGCCTATGGGATGTGGCCAAAGCAGTTCTGAGGGGGAAATTTATAGCTCTAAATGCATATATTAAAAAAGAAGAAAGAGCTAAAATTGAAGTATTAACTGCACACCTTAAAGAATTGGAAAAAACAACAACTAACTAATCCCAAAGCAAGCAGAAAAAAAGAAATAACAAAGATCAGAGCAGAGCTAAATGAAATAGAAAATAAGAAAGCATTAGAAAAAATAAACAAAACCAGAAGCTGGTTCTTTGAGAAGATCAATAAAATTGACAAACCCTTAGCCAGGCTAACAAAGAAAAAGAGAGAGCAAATGCAAATACACAAAATAAAGAATGAAGAAAAGGATATCACTACTGACCCCACTGAAATAAAGAACATCATAAGAGGATACTTTGAAAAATTATATGCTAACAAGAATGATAATTTAGAAGAAATGGACAAATTCCTAGAAACCCACAAGCAGCCTACACTGATGAAAGAACAAATCGATGAACTCAACAGTCCAATTACAAGTAAAGAGATAGATTCAGTCATCAAAAACCTGCCAACTAAGAAGAGCCCAGGGCCAGATGGCTTCACAGCTGAATTCTACCAAACATTCCGAGAAGAACTAACACCAATCCTGCTTACCTCTTCCAAAAAATATAAATGGAACGAACATTCACCATCTCTCTCAGTCCCACATTTTCTGCTATGTAGTTCTTCCTCACCTACCTGTCTTTCATAGGTGCCTCTTACACTTTTGTTACCACCCCGAAAATGATCACTGACCTGCTTCACCAGAGGAGAAGCATCTCTTTGGTGGTTGCCTAACTCAGCTCTTTGTGGAGCACTTCTTGGTAGAATCTGAGATCATCCTCATCATTGTTATGGCTTATGCTATGTGGCAATCTGCAAGCCTCTGCACTATATGACCATCACATGACAGGAGCTCTGCCACCTCCTGTTGGTCAAGGCCTAGTTTGGGGTATACTCCATGCCACTGTGCAGATTCTCTTCATGATCAACTTGCCTTTCCATGGTCCCAATGCCATTGATCACTTCATCTGTATCTCTTCCCACTGCTGAAGCTTGCCTCTAGTGATACCTATATGCTTGGGAGGTGGTGGCTGCCAACAGTGGGGCTATGTGCTTCCTAATTTTGTCCATGTTACTTAGCTCCTATGTTGTCACATTCATTTTTTTGCCTTGTATATTCACCTATATGTATCCTGTGGTCTCCTACTCAGTAGACAAATTGTTGACTCTGTTTTCTACAATTCTCACCCCCAGGTTAAACCCAATCATTTACACAGTCAGAAACACAGAGGTGAAAAATGCCATGAGGAATTTGTTGAAGACAAGAGTAACTTAGGCTGGTTATGATGCTAAGAAATGATGACACATAAAAACATATTGGTTAATATGAAAGAGGATTATCTAAATTAACAGGTAACTGACAAGAAAAGATGAGAGACTAAAAATTATGAGCATTTAATAGTGACTAGAAACTTCACTAGCTGCATTTGATTGCTTTTCATGTACTTAACCAAGGATTCAATGTTCATGTATGATTTCATCTTCAAGGATATGCAATGGAAAGAACTGTAAATCTTCACTTTGATGACTCTAGGTTGTGTTTTGCTCCAGGGTCTCACTGCTTTTTTACTAAATTCTTCACACATTTGTTACTTGTGTAAAATGATGATTTGACAGAACTTTAGCCTCAGAACTTCTTTTATTTTGGCTTTGCCTTTGGTGAAATGAAAAAGAAATCCTATGATGGATATTTGGGGGGCAAGTGGACAGTTGGGGAGTGAAAAAATCACCAACATTATTGTTGTTTGTTACCATGAGCCATGCAAAGGAAAAAAAGAGAGGCACCAACAAAATGAAGAAAGGAAAAATTCAAAGGTTATCTGTAAGTGATTTTCTTGATACAAAAACTAAGTCAGACAATTTGATTTTACCTTTAATTTGGTCTTACTTACTCAACTATCCTCATGGTTCAGAGTTTTTTCTTGAATATAAAGGAAGTTCTTTTTTTCTTCTTACCATGACATAACAAAATATTTGAAGCAATAAAGGTAAACATTCCTTTATTTAATATCAACAAAAATGGTAAGTTTCCAAAGCCATCATTCCATAAGTGTAATATATATATAATGAATTTTTCATTATCTACCAGGCATAATCACTTCAATTAGCTGATTTAATCCATGTGCTAAATTTATAGTTACAAAATTACTGTCCCCATTTACAGAGAAGCAAATTGAAGCTAAGAGAGGTTCAGTAATTTACTTGCTTTGGTCATTCAGAAAGAGTTTAAGCTACAGAATTCAAATCCAGGTCTTCCTAATCTCAATCCTATTCTCTTTCACATAAACCATAGTTGGCTTTAGTATGTTTATGTCTAAAGATAAGAAATTTATATTCATTATTAATAATTACTTTCTCCTTCAAGAAAGAAGATACCAAATTTGTTGCAGCATTTTCTCATATGTAGCAATATCTCTCAACAATAATTTTCCTCTATACAAGTGAAAAATATAGGGTGATTCTAAATCACTTCATAATTTATGAATCAAACCATCTCTGACTACAATACTCCAATTGCATTTCTTCTCACAAATATTCCCTTTCTCAAATGAGCTCATCATCTTAAGCTATTTCCTCCATTATTTGGCCAAACAGTTTGGCCAGAGCAAGATAAATCTGTTCTTTGGGTGACTATATGTTCTACCTTTTGCATAGCTATCTTGACTTCATATAAAACAGAACCTATTAAAGGCCTAGGCCTGGTGCAGAGTATAATCAGCAGTTAGTTGACTCAAATAGCCAAGCTTGTAATTGTTGATGAGAAATTTCAAGAGAATCTAGATTAAATGATTCATGGTTCATTTTGTTTTAAGGCTGTCAGATAAGAGATGAGAATGGACCAGAAATAAGTACAGGTGTTTTGAGGAAATGCCATTTCTACTTTATGACAAAAGGAAGGATTTGAAGAGAGAAACCAAGATGAAAGGCTGTGTTTTAGGGGAGAAACCAAGTCCTGAATGGAGGAGTGATATGATTAATGAGACACAAATTATAAATTGTCAACAGAAAATTTGGAATATGTGGAAATGAAGGAAAAAATATAAAGCCATCTGATATTCTCAAAAGCTGGAATCTTGCTGTTTAGGAATAATGTTAAGGAATTAGATATTTCTTTGCATGCTATCAACAATCCCTCAAAGAGACTAAATTCCATCTGATTATTCCTGGCACTTTAAAAATAAAACAACATAAAAGGAAGTATGTATATTTTCTCATAAAAATGAATATGATAATTAATATTTGGATCTGACATGTAAGGATACTTTAGTTTAATCTGCACATTCAATACAGTCAAATTAGTAAGGATTATTTAATTGAGGAGAGAAGGCTAATTATTACTGAAGTTCAATTATCAAGCGTACACTTTGTTAGGTTCTTTGCATAGTTTAACACTTTTAAATCCAGTAGCACATATCATTAGATAGCTCTTTAAAATGAGGTTCAGTGGGATTACACAAGAATCTCAAATCTTTTAGATGCTTCCTCCTTTATTCTTCCACTTCACCTACTCTTCTTAGCATGATGAAGAATATCCAAACACTGACTACTCCCTTTCAACTTTCCCTTGACACCAGCTTCCCAGATTACATATATTCTCTTATTCCCTTTCTGTCAGGGAAAGCCATATGATAATCTCATTTCCACAGATGTTATAACCTTAATAAGTAGAAGTATATTTAAAAAGTGGGATACAATGGTCTCAAAGAATGGATCATTTATGGCTGAGTTTCAAAGAAGGCAACACATGAATAAGCATGATGTTTGGAGAAAAAATGGGCAACTCAACTACAGAAGGACTAGATATTCTATCTGGGTATGAGAGTAGTGCATTGAAGAGCTAAACATTATTTATTTAGGGATTTTCACATTGTTATTCCACACTGTGTTCACACATATTACTTGAAAATGTGATGAGAAATGGCTCTGTGGTCAATTAAGTTTAGGAAATTTTGACTGATATCATATGTAAAATAAGTATTTCTTGGTGCCTTCAGTGTGCCAGACAGTTTTAGGGAATGGGTATAAAATGTTGAAAACTACAATCAAGGGTCAGCTTTGTGTGGAACTTAAAGTCTGGTGGAGAATAATTAACAAGTAAAAATTAAGTAACTAATATGATTTTGTTAGTGATAAGTATGGTAAGAAAAGTTTGATGCAGAAGAGAAAAACTGGAATTTTGTAGTTGTTTGAAACACAGCCAGAACCTTAATTAGGCCCAAGTTTAAAAGATGACATTACCTTTTCTTTTGTCTACAGTTCAGTTTCCTAAATGCATACATTTGCAATGGGGATGATGTCTCTCCCAACAGGGTAAAAACTGGCTCTGGGTGAATGAGCCACTTTTTTTTTTTTATGTGTAAAGCACAGATCTATCTATCTATATATAAACAACATAAATAATTATATAGTATATCTACGGTATAAAATATTCTTTCACAGTTGTTTAGGAAAATGTCTAAAAAGACTACTTAAGGTATGATAAAGAAAAAAAAAACAGTTGAGAAAGACTGCCCTGACACATATATGCATGTTTAGGCAAGAATGTGGAGTAAATTCAGGGTTTTAGTAAGGATGATCCAGTTGTAGAGGTCAGCTCATCACCTATAAGGGTTATATTCTGTAAAACTGAGATTTTTCTCTCTCAAGAGGGTTCTCAAGGTGTTAGGTCAAATGTGTTAATGAACCAATTATAATATAACCTGTGAAGTATATTGTAAATATAGGATATTATTTTATCTTTGAAAGTAGAAAAAGAATGAAGGCTATAACCCCAAATATTTCTAAATTGTAAAACACATTATTTGAGGATATTATGTTTTATGAATGAGAGTATTTAGTTTTCTTTTTCTGGCTGAGATACATGTTTTAAATCTTTAATAATGGTAACTATCTTGCAGTCAGATTGACATAATTTTAATAAATAACATCTCTTTATTTCTGTGTCTCTGATATCTATCTATGAAAACACTAGACTAGATGATTGGAAAAATTCAGTCCTGCTACTTGCTAGGTAGCCAAGAAATAATCATACTGCCTGTTCTTCATCCATATGAAGGTGGATGGATCATTGCGTGGCTATTCTTTTATCAAAGGACAGATCTTATTTCTGGGGCAAGTAATTGAATGGTTAATACCATGATTTGGTTTTGTGCTTGGGAAACATTAGCTTGGCCTGGCTCCAGTGAAGCTGTGCCCCTGGGAACCATCTATCACTGCAGGCATGGGTGGGAATTCACTGGCATTGTGATTAGCACATCAGTCAGTAGAGAACCAACCTCAAAGGGATGAAATTGGAATGATGTGAGCCTGCACATTTTCACCACTTTTGAAAATGGCACTCTGCCCTCTTTTCACCCAGATCATTACCCAAAGGAGAACATCTTATTAATGATGTTTTTTAAAGATGTGAAGATGTGAATTGCAAGTTATTTTCAAAATGAGCTCAAAACCAAATGACAGTCACAGTCCTTTGAATGATTTTATAAATAGCTTACCTGGCTTGCTTTTTGGCAATGTTGCCTATTTAGATGACATTTAAATTCTTTTGATAATGACAGGATTGTTTCTTATTTAAGTCTTTGAGCAATTAGAGTAGCTGTTTTAAATATCTTTTTAAAATCACTAGATACTTTGGTTCTATAAAAATAACTTCTCATTAAATGATTGGATTATTTATTCCTTGTGTAGGACCTGATTTACTCACTCCACAGTTGGGATAACCAAGTTGAAACTCTAATGTGTCATGATTCCTACCTCTTCTGTAATAGAAGCTTCATGTGAGTAAATTCTCTTTAGGATCAAATATTTAGTTATGCTGATGTGATCCTAGAAAATTGATTTGCACAATTTTCCACTTTCTATCTACTGGTTCCATTGGGCTGGGTTCTGAGAGTCATAGAAATGACCCTGTGCTGAACTGTGGATATGGCTTTGGAAACTTACTTGAATATTAAACAAATTCCTATAACTTTGACCTGTTATTTTGAAATTGTTGAAATATAATTATTTCAAAACAGTGCACAATTATATGATAATTGAAACATGTTAATAATTGAACTATTTTATCTGTTTATACATATTGTGGTCACATTATGGAGAATCTTGAGCTATGAAAAAAATAGTTGATTTAATTTCATCTCTTGAAAAAATATCAAAATATAAGTGCCATTTGGCCTATATCCAGGACATGATGTTGAGCAGATAAAAGTGTGCGTATCTGTTTCAGACAGGTACTATAAGTAAAGGGAGGCACTGAAATAGCTGGTGTGTCTAGAATGGCTTCAGAGAGATTTTCTGATTCTGTTTTTTCATTCATCTCTTTATTTCTGTGTCTCTGATATCTATCTATCTTTCTTTCTAGCTATGTATCATCCACCCTTTATCTATATCTATCATCTATCTATCTATCTATCATCTATCTATCTATCTATCTATCTATCTATCTATCTATCTATCTATCTATCATCTATCATCTATCTTCTACTTTCATTTTGTACCAAGGTACTTTAAGTTTTATTTTCTACTAAAAAACATCTGAGAAGGAAATTATTCAGTATTTTTCTGTGTTTTAATTAATGATATGTTAGATCTCTTTTTCATTTTTAATGTAAGTATGAGTTGAAAATTTTCTGTACCCCTCTATCAAAATATATATAAAAGCACAAACTTTTGTTTGTGAGGAGCTCTGCTGCTCTGCTTATAAAGGTCGTAGTAGTGGTATTGGGGGATATGTAGATAATTTGCTTGGAGATAGGATGGTGAATCCATGAAAGGTTGTTTAAGGATTAAGCCCCAATCCTGAAGAATTCCATGAAAACATTAAATTTCAGTCTATAGTGGTATAATAATTTCATTATATAAAGATGCTGTTGTAGATCATTTCATCTCCACTGACCTGGTCTCATCTTTAAAGAAAAGCAAAGTAAATTATGGAGACTTACCAACAGAAATAGCCTGTTTAAAGGCCTTAATTGGAGGCATGTATTATTGATGGTGCATGTACTCAGCGAATAGAGCTTCCAAAGGACACAGGACCACTGATGGTTCTTTGATGATAATCCAAAGCACTTATTAAACAATTTCTAGCACCACTTATTATCCAGGATGTTATTGGAGAAATTATTTCCAAAAAATATTCAGATGCAGGAAATGCACTCCTACTGAAAAGTCAAATTCCTAGATTCAAGTCCAGGTTCTGTTATTTATTAACTGTATGGCCTTGAGGAAATTAATTATTTTTCACTTTCTCATCTGTACAATGTACCTCATCATATGCAGATTTGAGGACTAAATAATTTAATATGTGTAAGTAACTAGCAAATTGCCTGGTCCATAACAGTTGTTTAGCAATTTATTATTATTTTTATTTTAGCTTGATATGGATATCTACATATAAACAGCATGTCTCTACAAATATTAATTGTAATTTTTTTGGTTTTGTTTGGAGGTCAATAATAATTTCTTGCTTATGTCATCTTGTTTATGGTATCAGAGAAATTATATAAATGTATGAATGAATGCCTGAATGAAAGCAAATTAAAATGAGTTCTTTTTTTGGGGGGGCCCGGCTAGATAGCTCAGTGGCTAAAGAGCGTGCTGGGGTACCACATGGGAGGGCCTGGGTTCGGTTCCCGGGGACCTCTCTGAGCAGGCAGACAGCCTTGAGAAAGGCAAGCCACCATGGGCAGGGCAAAAAATGCCACCATGGGCAGGGCAGAGCCCTCACGGGCATGGCAAAGTCACCCATGAAAAGCGGAGCTGTTGCCTGCAAAGCGCGAAGCTGGCAGCCTGCAAAAACATGGATGACTGCTGCCCGCAAAACATGGAGCAGAGCCGCCCGTGAAAATGGAATGGAGCCACCCACAAATGGAGCAAGCTGCCACCTCGGAGGGCCAACTCAGCACATCGCCTCAAAGACGGGAGGAGACAAGAAGCAAACATAGAAAAAACACAGAAGAATGGACACACAACAAGAGCAAGCAGAAGGGGGGTATGTAATAAATAAAAATAATAAAATAAAATAAAAATAAAATGAGTTCTTTTTCACTGTACTGTTTGGTGAACATAAGCAAGATTGATTTAGTGTTAGTAAGGATGTAGGGGAAAATAGCCCTTTAGAGTACTATAGTTGGGGGAAAACTCTGGTATAGAATTTTGTGAGAGTAATGTTACAAAATATGTTAGAGTTAAAATATGTATAATCTGACTTCACGGTGATGTTTCTAGGAATTTCTCCAACAGAAATATCCAAAACTAGTAAGTGAAGATGTCTGTAAAGTGATATGCATTACAGTATATGTATAAGGCAGAATATTAAAAATATTATAAATATCAGGCAGAAATGACCTGGTTGAGTGAATTATGGTGCAACCATAAAATGGAAAAATATATAGTAAATAAAATGGAAAATGAATGAATACTAAAGTCAAATAATATCCATGTAAATTGCTAAATTAAAATATTCAAGTATAATACAAAATATATATTATGATAATATTCTTACACTTTTTTATATAGTGCAAGATACATAAATGAAAGTATATATTCAATAAAACTACATAAAAATGCATATCTGAAATCATGAACTAAACTGCTAATAAGGGTCAAGTGAGTACTTGTGGTTGGGAGTGGCCCTTTTTTGTTTTATAATTGTTTTTAATTAATTTTTTAAAGATACATAGATTAATTACATAAATTTTGCACAAAAAGTTTAGGGGTACCCATAAGCCCCACCTCCAACACCTCCCACAACCTCCCACATATAAATTCCTCATTAGTGTAGCATATCACCTACAATAGATATACACATTTTGGGGTTTTGCCACTAAGCATGGACCATAGTTCACATTGTAGACCACACTCTGTCCCACCACGGTTCTGCATGATATATGATGATATAAAATGGCCTATATCTATCATTGCAAGTCATTCAGGATAACTCCTATGTCCTGAAAAAGGCCCTGAACTACAGCTGCTTTTCCCTCTTCCTGCCCCAAAAGCATCCAGGGACCGCAGGCTCCATGTAATTTTGTAATTTCTTCCATTACATGAATCACAATAAGTCTATAATGGGATACCAGTAAGTCCACTCTAGTCCATAGATCTTCCCTCAATCCTGAGGAGTCTGGGATGATGATGTCCCCTCAAACACCAAGTGAGAGGGGGCTTATATCCTGTGGATAAGATGGATGAGATTATCCTGACTGCAGCTGTAGACTCTCTCCATTTCCTGGGATAGCCATTGTCCATTATCATCTCCACACTATGTGTTCTATGTGCATCCGTTGAGTTGTAGAGTAGGAGTTGTAGCTCCACCAAGCTTTTGGACCCAGCTTGCACATGGACAGCCCATAGACACTGCTCTCTGGAAGTACACCTAAAACTCTGGCATCATATATAGGTTTGAATAGAAGAGACAGATGGGCCATGTGCCGTGAAGACATATTTTGATCAGACTCTGTCACTCACAAGAGCAAGGATACCAAAATAGGGCCCACTGTTAAGGCAACAAACTCTGGGGCTACCTGCCCTGATATAGTATCTGGAGGTGTCCAGATCCCTCAGGAACCCCTCTGTTTGGGGTGATATCTATATTGGAAGCCTAGGAGGTCCTACTGGGATCTGCATAAGTGTTACCTCTGGGTTGGCCTCTTGACTCACTTTGAAGTCACCTAGCACTATGAACTCATTTGTCTTTACCATTTCCCCCTTTTATTTGAAGTCTTTTTCCAATAGTATTGCCCACTTTTTAGTAATCTTTGTTGCCAGGGAGGCTCATCCCCAGGAGTCATGTGCCATACTGGGAAGAAGGTAATGCATTAATATGCTGAGTTTGGCTTAGAGAGAGGACACATTTGAGCAACAAGGCGGTTCTCCAGAGGCAAATCTTAGACACCTCATAACACTAGGCTGTTTCAATTTTAAGAGCAAAGACTCATAAGGCTAGCCATCAATAACAAGGGCCCATCAATGGATCATCTTCTTTTGCCAGGCACTGTCCCAGCACTTGGGGGGCTCTTGCTACTCTCCTGGAGAATATGGCAGAGCTCTCCAGGATGGGAATTCAGTGTTCTCTCATTTATTGAGTAATTCTTCACCCCATGACCATGCCTTATGTGTATTTGAACAATTTTATATACCTTTTATCTATGTTCAGCTGGACTTCCTCCCATGTGCCCCCAACCCTGACAACCCCCACCAATGATCCTCTCCAGTCTATGGTGTGACTCTTCTGTGATCCAAAGCTTCTTCAAAGGTGTAGCCATAACAATAGCAAATACAATGAATAGGAAAAAGGAATAATAATGATATTTAAATTTGAGTTAAAATATATGAAAACTTAAAAAATAAAAAAAAATAAAAATAAATAAATAAATAAATAATATTAAAGGATTGGGCTGTTCAAAAATGTGAAAAAATTAATATATATATATATAATTTTTTTCCATTTTGCCTTGTTGGTGCAATATCTGGTGTCCAGACTATTCAGTGGCACCTTCCCCTTCTCACTCCCCATTTTTCATTTAATTTTCAAAGAAGTTTTAGGTCACTGCAAGGTCACACAAATACAAAGAATACAAAACACTCTCATATACTCAACCTCCTCCCTTATTCCCCACCGCATACCAAAACCGTTTTGCATGTGGATGGCATTATCAACATAACTGATATACAGATTGTGAAACACAGTTACCGAACATTGTCATTGGTCAACAGGAAGTCCATATTTTAGATCATACACTTTTATAAATTTTGATGACGTTCACCCTGTCC
>PVKH010027043.1:0-13090 GCA_004027955.1 Chaetophractus vellerosus
GGAGAGGTCCCCGGGAAACGAACCTGGGGCCTCCCATGTGGTATGCCGGCGCCCTATCCACTGGGCTATCGAGCCGGACCCCATTGCCTTTAATCTTGTGCTTTCATAGACTGTACATACCTAATGACTGAAATGTATGGCTCTGATGCTCCCATGACAAAGGGGACCAAGGTCAGTTTTGTCCAAAGCCCAGTGCAGACTCAGTAAATTCCTGAGCTGTCTAATAGAAATAAAACTTGTTGGCTCTGCAGTTATCTTTGGATGAGCTTCAAACTGAGGCTATAGATCACTGTACACATCTAGGAGAGATCAGTGTTGGTGAAGCCAAACCCAAATCTTGTGAAGAGGTGAGGGGGCTGCTGTGGGATCCTCTCAGCGAGTGTGGTCTCCTTGCCCCATAAATCTGCTTGTAGGCTTGTCTCTGGTGTGGGGTCTCTGGCAGGGGCCCCTTTCAAAGCTGCAGGGTGAACTCCATGTCTGGAAAAGCATCGTTTGGGTTCTTTTCCTCTGACAGCATCCTGATAAATTCTTCGCCAAACAGACAGACACTTGAGTAACTATGCTTAATGGATTATCTTTTGAGAACAGTATAACCTTTGGATTATCCAAAGCTGAATGTAGTGCAAATGTTTGTCTTTCACTTGGTGAACCCACAAACTGAATTAATCCCCAGCTCACTTATCAAATCAACTGACAAAAATGGCTTCCTGCCACAGAAGCAGGCGGTGGTGTGCGTGGAAAAGCTCATGCCCCGCCGACACCTACAGGCCCAAGTAGTCATAGTCTGCCTTAGAGGTTAGCCTGTGCTTCCCTACTTTGGAATTGTGGATTACCTTATGTTTCTTATTTTATAAAAATCCCAGGGATTAATTGTGGTCTGCGGCTGAATTATCGTGGGGCTTGTTGCTTTGCCTATAAACAACCAGAGTCAGTACTTGGCCTCCCACATCACCACACAATAGTGATATTAAGACTCGATTCCTAAAATTTGCATTAACTGTAGGCAATTTTTAAAAAGCTTTTTCTTCTGAAATAATTTCAAGCTTACAAGACAGTCGTAAAAAAGAATTCAAGCCCATACAGAAAATGTATTCTCCCACCCAGATACCCAGATCTGCCAACTTTTTACATTTTGCCACATAATCTTTTCCCTTGAATTGGACCCCATTATCACCCTGTAAAATAATGACTGGAACTAAAGTTTTTTTATAGCAGATCCTATCTTTTCCAATTATTTGTAAAACTTTCAAATCAGGAAAGGGCCAGTATAATTTAGAAATGCATCAAGCCAGATATTTCCTGACTGGTTCCATAAAATTACAGTAGCTTCTAACTTCTCTTTCTTTCATTATGCTAGCAAATTGTACCCTAGTAGATCTTTAGGATGGAAACTGGCTGGGACATCCCATTTTGCCTTTAAAGTGGCTCCAGTGTCCTGCAAGATTTAAGGATATCAACATTAAGCAATAAAACACTAGCTCTGGTTACTATGCTGTTAGAAAGAAAGATGTCAAGACAACAGATTAAATGAGAAGACATATATACTTTTTAATGGTTCAGAAAATGTAAAATATTAGATAGTGTAAATATTGAATGAAATGGCGTTGCTTTCATTTGAGTAGAATTTGAAAACTAGATCTCTCAACTGAGATTTTGCCGGAGACTCGAATGATTCTGAGCTCATTGCTCTTTCCTTCCAGCACCCAGCCGTGGGTGCCCCCTGGTGCTTCTCTTCCTAGGATGTTAGCCTTTAAGCAATGGGAGCCTGCTATGGATTGAAATATATGCCCCACAGAGACACATGTTCCAGTCCTAACCACTGGTCTTATGAATGTGAGCTTATTTAGAAATAGGGTCTTTGAAGATGTTATTAAAGATGAGACTATACTGAATTAGGGTGGGCCCTAATCCAAAAAGACGTACCCTTGTAAGCAGAGGATGTTTGTGCCAAGCCTGCATGGAAGCGGTGGTGCTTTAGAGCCTGGGCTCAGGCTCTAAAAGTACGAGAAAGAGAGGCCACGTGATGGAGGCAGAGATGATGGTATGCTGCCACAAGCCAAGAAATGCCATAGATTGCTGGCCACCCACCCGGAGCCAGGGAGAGGCATTGAATGGAGTCTGCCCTTTAAGAGGAAGCACGGCCATGCAGACACTGACTTTGAAGACCTAGCCTCCAGAACAGTCTGTGGGACTTGGTTACAGCAGCCCTGGCAAACTAAGACAGAGGCATTGGCACTATTTGGAAAAGGGAGTGGCATGACACCTACTTTAATAGCCAGTAGTTCTAAGGCACTTATTTTTGTGGCAGGCACTGTTCTAGTGCTTCTCATATATTAATACAATGAATTTTTTCATTACGCCTGTGGGATAAATGTCACGTTCACTCTCACTTAAATGAGGCAACGGAGGTAGAGAAAACTGGAGCAATTAGTGGCAGACACCTAGGCTGCCTGGCCCCTGAGTCCAGGCTCCAAAGCACCACCGTTTCCGTGCAGGGTTGGCACAGGAGAGCCCGGAGGAAAGGAGGGAGGGCTGCAGTAAGGTGAGCCAGAGGCAAGAGGAACGCAAACAGGTGGTGATGATAAAAGGGGCAGAGGCAAGCAGCCCTTGGTAAATAAGTGAAGTCAATTATTCACACGTCACTCCGTGCTCCTGGTAAGGCCTCACCTGGGCAGAGTGAGGGAGGCGCCGAGGACCTTGTTCTAAACACATGGCACTTGTGCCCATGCATCAGTTTTCTGGAAGCTACATCAACCTGTTTGGAAAAAATCCCAAGTCTATTCCCCATGATAACTGTGCCATAACTCTCTTCCCCTACACTTTTTTTTTTTAATCCAAGGGAAAAATTATTTAGCCTAAAGCTTTAATGTTTCTAGAAAAGACCTGAAGACCAGAAGAGAATGAAAATGCCATCTCATTCAGTTTGTGAACTTTCTATTCTCAACTCCGGTCCATCGCTTTGAGATAGTTTATTAATCACACAACAGCCCGGTTTGTTCCCTTTGCCAAGTTTTGCTTTCACAGGATAACTTGGCTAGAAGAGGCCTCTCTCAAGCTAGGAATTTTTATAACAGAGATTCTTGCTCATAATTGAATTATGTTACTGTGGTGTCTCAATTTATTAAATTCACATTATTAAGGGAATCAATGTCATCACAACAATACTGGTGATGACATATCCTGGATGTGTAAAGGACCTTTCTACCTACCAGCTCATTGGAAAGCATAAGGGGAAGAAAGGAAGCCCAATGATATAAATACATTTGACACCAATATTTTCTGTACCTTTCTTGAGTCAGTCATGGAAAAAATAGAAAGTGCCATGACATTAATGCAGTTATTGAACCAAAAAATGTCTTCCATTCACCAAGCTTATGGCAGCAACGGTCTAAGAAGAGCAATTTCAAGAATTTCTGGGTGGGTGCCTTGTCATGGAATGTTAAGAAACCATGTAATTGGGGTTTGTTGGAATGCAGCTTTAGGGGAGTCTCCACAGAATGATTCTAGCAGGAAGAAAAGTAGTATTTGTTGAGTGTCTATTGAAAGCTGTGCTTATTCCAAGGGATGTTAAGCCTTACCATTGCCCTAATTGCTCGTTATTTCCCTGCCCAGGGAGGCAGACTGCTTGTCCCAGGACTCACACAACCAGTAAGTGAGGGAGCAAAGCTTATGATCCAGATCTGCCTGACTCTGGCACCAAGCTCATTGGCTCAGGTGCCTGCAGGTAGTCCTCTTCAGTAGCACAGCGGGTCTTTAGCTGTGGAAGAGACTGTGCCAATCATTTCAACATCAGTTGTCAGTGATGCAGAAACAACACGGCCACCCAGAAGGCACAGTAAAACTAAAGGCCTGGTGATACAGCGTCATCTGTGTTTGACTTGTTTTCTCCCGGGATCCTGCTAAGATGCAGGCAGAACCCAGAGATCGGTGACAATCATCATGACAACAATGAAGTGATACCCTTCAGAGTTATGTTACCTTCCTACTGTCAAATAAAGAATTGTACCAGACAAGGTGGAACAGGCAAGGATGACGTTACTCAGAGTTACATGTAATAGGGAAGAGACCAGAAGGCTGTTGTGATAGAGAGACCAGAAGGCCATCACAGGAGTGTTCTGAAGGACTGGGGCGAGTGAGTGGAAGAGGACTGGAGGGGAGGACAAACAATAGGGAGTGTCCGTTACCCGGTGTTCTCTCTTGAGTTGACTGTTGAAGCAGGTGGAACACGTTCCATCTGGATTCTGTGAGGGCCACGGTATGAGAAGTCAAGGACTTAGAGTCAGGAAGAAGCCTGTCTCAAGTTTAGTCAAGCCAAGGCGAAGTTAAGCTCCCCTTGGACAGTAACACAGAGGATGGGTGCTTTCTTGATCTACACGGTTTTCCAGGATAACAGGGTTCAGGTAAAATGCAGCACTGTTACTTCCCAGGAACTCAAAGGGAAAGTCACATAGCCATGATTTACAGAAATGTGACAGCAACATATTCAACACTTTCCTTGGGTTAGTAATGTAAAAATATCTACATAAGGGACAGGAGAATTTCAGAGATGCTAGAAACAGGACCTGGATTTCAGATTCTTGCTCCAGTGGCCAATTATCTGAAATGGCTGTCATAGCTTATGAATGTGACTTATGTATTACCATAGGAGACCTCTAGGAGGAAGATGCAACCCCACTTCAGAGCTTTCTCATATGGTCAGCTCAAAAATTTCATTTTGCTCTTCCCCACAGATGGAGAGGTTGGCCAAAGAGGAGAGCAATTCTCATAGCAAAAGACAAGCAGTCTCCAATATTTCTCAGTTCCTCGTAGCCCTCTCCTTCTTGCCCAAGGCTTCCCTTTACTTCAGGGATAGGACTAACTTTAGGTTAATGCTGGTAGTGTCTGTGGTTTTGCTGAAGAAGAGAGAGAGAGGCAGAAGCTGCTCTTCCAAGGGCACCATGGGACACACATATCCAACCAAGAGTGGACGGTGACATCCAGATTCCACCTTCCCTGTGCTTACCCAATGCACTGAGCTTGCAGAACAAATTCCCTCCATGTCACCTCCCCATTGGCTTTAAAGTTAATTTTTCTATCTCTCCTTAGGGATATCTGAAAACAGCATTTTTGTTTCTTCAGAGTTTGTTTTCCTCTTTTTTTCTGAGGACTACATCCCCTTTGAAAAGAGTGACTTTTGTCTCTAAACCCTGCAGGATGTGTCCACAGTGCTCTGCTTGGACAACACAGGCCAGCTGCTAGGGAAACCTGGACTTCACGGTTAAGAGCAACTGACGGCCCTGAATTAAAAAAGGACAAGCTTTTAGTGTAATTGGAACCTTGGCTACGCATGGACAATAACCCTTGCTGATAAATTCTTTATTAATGAATTGGACTTTCTCAACTTCTTCCCAAAGGGCCACTGTTATCTTTTAACATAGGCTGATGGTTTTGAAAAAGATCTTATAAAAAGACTTCTTTATGGGATTTTGTATCCTTAACAATTACTTAAGGAATCTTATAAATCCTTATTTAAGAAATATATATATCTCTTCATAATATATATATAATTATAGCTACCTTTTGAGCACTTGGTCGAAGTCAGGCACGGTGAAAAAGCAATTGGTAAGCATTACCATGCGGAAGCATTACAACCAGAGTTGAAACTAGGTGTTTTTATCGTGTCCATTTTACAGAGGAAGAACTTGAGGATTGTAGAGGCCAATTAGCTCACTGCCATAGAGGTAGTAAGTGGCAGAATTTGGATCAGAAAGGGAGTCAGCTACTATTGGTGGTGAACTTCATTACCTGTTAAGCTCTACTACTTCCCTTCCTTGATCCCTTTGGTTTCATTCGTAAACTCAAGTCTTTCAAAATAAATTATTAATAGTATTAAAGAACCGGTCATATAAGCAATCATTTCCCACCAGGGATCCTGTCTTCACTGTGTCAAGTCTAAACTTCATTAGGGTGCTGATTGTTTTGGGGGTGAGGTGGGGAGGGGAGGGGACTTGTCTTCATGCAAGGGCAGAGTAGGGAAGCTCATGTTTCCCTAGCAACCGGCTTGTGTTGTACAAGCAGAGCACTGCGGACACATCCTGCAGGGTTTGGAGACAAAAGTCACCTTTTCAAAGGGGATGTAGTCCTCACAAAAAAAGAGGAAAACAAACTCTGAAGAAACAAAAATGCTGTTTTCAGATATCCCTAAGGAAAGATAGAAAAATGAGCCTTAAGCCAATGGGGAGGTGACATGGAGGGAATTTGTTCTGCAAGCTCAGTGCACTGGGTAAGCACAAGGAAGGTGGAATCTGGATGTCACCGTCCACTCTTGGCTGGATATGTGTGTCCCATGGTGCCCTTGGATGAGCAGCTTCTGCCTCTCTCTCTCTTCTTCAGCAAAACCACAGACACTACCAGCATTAACTTAAAGTTAGTCCTATCCCTGAAGTAAAGGGAAGCCTTGGGCAAGAAGGAGAGGAGCACTAGGAACTGAGAAATGTTGGAGACTGCTTGTCTTTTGCTCATGAGAATTACCCGTCATATAAGCAATCATTTCCCACCATGGACCCTCTCCTCACTGTGTCAATTCTAAACTTCATTAGGGTGCTGATTGTTTTGGGTGTGAGGTGGGGTGGGTAGGGGTCTTGTCTTCATGCAAGGGCAGAGGAGTGAGCACTAGAATGCCATTTATTTTTGTAATAATTTTGATATTTCAATCTTCAGCAAAATGGTAATCTTAGGCCTGGAGGTGACTCTTGCAAACTGTTGCTTCCTCCCCTCTCTCCTGCACTGATTTATCCTTCAAGCTCTTTATTCAGCCAGAATCATTCAATGGTGAGGTCAGAACCAAGAACTGGTGGGTGAGAAACAGGCTTGTGTATGGGATTTGTGGCAGTTTGAGATTATTTTATGAATCCCAGAAAGAGAAAGATTATGTTTGTAAACCGATCTATTTCTCTGGGTGTGATACACTTTGATTCCATTAAACTAGGCTGAGGTGTCTTTGATTGGATTACCTGTTAAGATTGAGTTAGGGCTTTTTTTTTCTCTTGTGTTGATAGATACATTTATTCATTCATTCAATAAATATTTTTTTTTGTGGCCATGTTTTCTTTTGAAAATGAATATATATTTATTTTTATATATTTATAAAAACACTTCACAAAATCATTTTATGCATATATAAACAACACGCATATAAATGTATGCTTATACAATGCCCATTGTATGAAAATTTGTATGTCTATATTTAAAGAGAGAAACGGTTTAGTATTTTTTTAAAGTTACTCTTAAGTATGTAATAATCATTTACTTCTGGAGTCTGAGAATAACCCACTTTCAAACAGTCTATAAATTTGTGATAATCTACTAATAAAAATATTATACTATTGAAATAACCAACTGCTTTTATAAGAAGCAATCTTTTTTTATTATTTTTTCAATTTGAGAAGTTGTGACTTTACGAAACAATCATGGCTTTTTTGATTTGACTATGTCAGTGGGCGTGACTCAGGTTGAGTCCCCGCCGCCTTGCTGGGTCTGATATAAATGGCCGCTCACTCAAGAAGATACACAGAAAGAGAGAGAGTGCTGTCATTTTCTGATCCTGCCATGTGACAGAAAGGACAAGGCTCAAACAGCTACAGCCCTGGGGAGCCATGAACCATTTTGCCTGATAGCTTACAGCTGAGGTTGGGAAGAGAGCCAAGACTGATATAGGAGGCCCCGAAAGAAGCAAGCCCTATGCCAGGGGAGAGAGGACGTCACTTAAGCAGGAAGCCTCAGGAAGCTGGGTCCATGGAACCTCAAGAGGAAGAGGAAGCCCAGAGGGGAAGACAGAGACCAGCCAGAGGTTGGCAAACATCTTGCTTCAACACATGGCAACTGACTTTTGGTGAGAAAGCAACCTTGAGTTTGACTTTTTACAGCCTTGTAACTGTAAGCTTTTAGCCCAAATAAATACCTTTATAAAAGCCATCGGCAGCCCTTTGACGGACTAATGCAGGATCTAGTAAAGGCGTACGTGGTTCTCTTTTGACATATTCTTAAAGAACAACACTCTTTCTCTGAGAAAGAAACACTTCTCCTTTAGAGAGCTGTTACAATGAGTGTCTTTGAGTTCAGGACGTGTCCTTCTCATTAGTGTGTATCTGTGTTTCTCTGTGTGTATATATAGTGATGGCAGGAGATGTTTCAAAATGGAAAACTAACTTGAATTTGCAATGAAGTGGAACAATAAAGGAAAACAGATGTAAGCAAATTAGCCTTTTCTGCTTTGTTTTTTTCAGAAAGGGCAGAATGATGCTTCCTTGTAATTCTTATTTTTCACTGAAAAATGCTTAAAGATTAAGCATAGGCATATCACCCAGGTCTTCCCAAACGTAGCTTTCATCTTGGCTAGATTAGACTTGGCCTTTTTCCTAATTGTCTCCACCATTTTGAAGAACACCATATATTTTAACTTGTGGAAAAAATCCCCTTAATGAAAACAAAACGTAGTAACTGAACAGCCTCAGCAGCTTTGTTGACCCCTGTCACCTCCTTGCTTAAGTACCTATGACAGGCAGTTTCTAGAACCAAGCCTTTTTGACCGATTTTTCCACTTCCTCTTGTTCTCCATGTACCTTATAATCAGTTTAGGGTTATTAATATTCAACAGCAAAGTTTCTTTTCTTAAATTTCATCATTATGCTAGAAAATTGGTGGGTCAAATACATGACTTGCATAAGAAATGCACACTTGAGGACGAGGCGTTTCAGAGAGCTGCGTTCCGTTAAGATTTTCATCTTCACACTGGTCTTATTACACAGGTTCTCCGCCTGGAAGTGACTGGACTGGTGTGTGTGTGTCTCAGTTTGCAAGGGCTGCTGTAACAAGTACCACAGACTAGTTGGATGAAACAACAGGAATTTATTGTCTCAAAATTTTGGAGAGCAGAACTGCAAAGTCAAAGTGTTGGCAGGGCCGAGCTTTTTTCAAAGCCTGTAGGGTTCTGGGCATGGCTTGCTGGCGATCCATAACTCAATCTCTGCCTCCGTCACCTGGCCGCCTGTCTCCTTCTGCCTCCTCTTTACCCCTTCGTCCAAATTTCTTCTGCTTACAAGGACTCAGGTCATCTTGGCTAATGGCCTCATTTTAACTAATCACAACTTCAAAGACTTCAATATATCGATCTTCAGCAACATGGTCGTCTTAGGCCTGGAGGTGACATTTGCCAAATCACAGGAAACATATCTGCTCCTGCTTCCTCCTCTCCCCCCTGCTGCACTGATTTATCCTTTAAACGCTTCTGTTTCTAAATAAGGTCACATTCACAGGACCTGTGGTTAGGAATTGACCATGGCTTTTGAGGGGCCATGATTCAGTCCATAAGTGTACGTGTGTGTGTGTGCGTGCGTGCGCATGCAAGCCCACGCATGAATAACTGTGTGCAAGAGTGCAGGCAGGAAGGAGCCTGAGTAGCTCAACAGGGTCAGGAGTTCTGATCCTGGCCCAGGGCCTGGAAGAGTATAAGGCTTGAGAGCACCAGCATGCAAAATTTAAGGAGGCTCTCTCTCAGGGTCATGCAAATGCAGGGCGGGCCCCTGAAATTGGGTGCCTCCTTAAATACTGTCTTCTAGGTTCCTATCTCCTGCGCTCTGGCCCCAGCCAGCTCAGTAGTGGATTCTCTGATGGGCAGGGATGAGGAGGGAGGAACTGCTGCCTTAGTTCTCTGACTAAACTCCCCTTGTGGATAAGTGGAGACCTGTGACAACACACCTGAATCTGAGCTGGGCCAAATGGTGGGAGGGCTCTTCCAATCCCAGGCCGTTTATAATAAAAAGCTAAAGCAGAGTCGTAAAATCTATGGTGAGTTTAAAATGTGTGCAGTTTAACTGATTCGCACTGCTCACATACTTTCAAGTACAGTGCATTACGTTATTCACAAATGAGTTTTGAGATTTATAAAAACGTGTGAATTCATGTTTTTAGGCAGTATGGTTTATTAACAGGACTTGTGTTTAATGTCATCAAATGAAAATGTTCCTTCAAAACTGCCAGTGTGTCTTTGTCTGTATGCGTACACTCATTTGTTGACAGGGCCAAGAGTTTACATTTGAGACCCTCCATCATTGTGAAGCTTGAGACGAGAGGCCCCTCTGCCCCTCACTGCTCTGCACAGTTCCAGAATGGGAAGGATAGAGCCGGTGACAGTCATGGGGCAAAGCCAGTGCTAAGAAATAAACACCCAATCCCAGCAAACTCTTGCTAAGGGGGCCCTGCAGAGAAACTGAAGCCGTGGGCAACACCTAAGAACAAGCAGCAGGGGGAAGCCCCGGATGGAGTTTAGCCTCGTGGGGACAAGGGAGACTGACCAAGACACTCAGATCAGCCAGGGGCTCTACACTGGCTGCACATTAGAGCCTCCCGGGAAGCTTTAAAAGTGCTCACGCCTGCCCAGGAGCCTTCTGAATCTCCTGAGGTGGGGTTGCCATTTCTCCTTCACAAAGCCCTCCCCGTGACTCCAGTGTGCGGTTGGGGTTGTAAGGCTGTAAGGCTGTGTTATCAGAGGATGGCCTGGGTTCCTTTTAGATTCTTCTTTTATTTGGGAGCAAACAGGAAATCCATCAATCCTATCAATGAGAAATGGATAGAGAAATGAAACCTTATTATTTAGTTTCTACCGCTGCAATCATTTCTGAACCTTGTGCTCAAAAGATGCGTGAGGAAGGAGAGCCGCAATGAAGCTCGTCTCTCTAACAATCAGAGGCAGCTGCAATGATTTCGCTTCCACCTGAGACCTCGTGGCCAAAGGGATGCTGCTTCCCAAATGAGAAAGACAAAGTTGACTGTGAGGTGAGGTGGCTTGTTTTCATTGCTTAAAACTTCCAGCCGTCTCTTAGGCTCAGGTCACGGCAAAAAACAAAAATAAGAAACAAACCAAAGAATTACACAAGTTATTCTGGAAATCTATGAAACATTTAGCTTGTGTCTGAAAAAGACTGAAACAATTTCCATAAATAATTGGAAGCTTCCCCCGCTGGTTTTCCCAGAATCTTCGGGGACCAACTTCAAACGTCCGTGGCAGGCTGGCAGTTAATATAAATGCTGTAAGGTGCTAAGCTTCCGGAAATCTGACTGAATAATGGCACCCTAGGACTTTGCCTTTTAAAAGACTGTGCAGGCATGTTTAAAAATAGCCGAAGAAAGCCCTGTGGCAGGAATAACTGCCAGCAGGTGGTCAGCAGGAGTCCTATGCCTTAGAGCCATGGGCGTGTTTTCTCCTTCTGAAAAAATCCTATTCTGTAGTAGACACTTTTTCGAGAAAAATGTTCTAGGTTTTCATGCTGTAGAAAGGCAGTTCTCCATGAATACATGATGAGTATATTTAGGAACTAAATGGGGAGAACATGAACTCGATGGCTGTGTACACCTGTCTCTGAGACTTTGGGAAAGGTCTTTGCTTTCTCCCCTCTAAGTTGCAGACAAGCAGACCTGCATGGTACACAGGAGTCAGTGAGTACTACCTGTTTCTTCTCACCCCCTGTGGGTTGACTGGTGTCCCCACTGAAGATATGTTAAAGTCCTAATTCCCAGGACCTGTGAATGTGAACTTACTTGGAAATTGGGCCATTGTAGATGGAACTAGTTAAGGTTAGTTTTTCAAGTGGTAAAGGAGAAATTTATTAAACCCTATTTATATAGTGTCTTACAGTCAAAAAATGTGCAGAGTCTTCACCATTCAGGTAATCAACTCTATTCTCAGAAGTACTTTGTGAGGAGACAGAATGCTTTGCCCTTCCCCAACAAGATACCTCTGTACTCCTGAAAACAATGCACTTAATCACACCATCTCTTTTATATAAACAATTCCTTTGAGATCTAAGGGAGCCCCAAAACCTCTGCAGAGTGTGAAGGGATGTGAGCAGGGAACCGTCTCCAAAATGCAATGCCGCATGACAGAGGTGCGCCCCGAATCCATTATGCCTGGTGTCTTCATACGAAGAGACAGTCACGCTGACACACAGGGTAGAAGGCCACGGGCCGACAGAGGAAGCGGAGAGTGGGGTGAAGCATCCACAGGCCAAAGAACACCGAGGATGGCCATAAGCGCAGGAAGCTAGGAGAGACAAGGAAGGAGCCTGCCCTACAGGTTTCAGAGGGAGCGTGGCTGGCACCGCGACCAGACTTTTAGCCCCCCACCACCGGGAAGCAATGAATTTCTGTTGTTTTAAGCAACCCAGTTTGTGGGACTCCGTGATAGCAACCCTAGGAAATAAAGACACCCCTCCTTACCTTAACTGAGATCGATGTAAAGTGTCCAGGGTGTAGTAGCTGCTCAATAAATGCCAGTGATGATTGTTACTGTTTGTTTTTGATCAATTTTATTGAAATGTATTCATAAACCATTCACTCCTTCTAAAGTGTATCGTTAATGGCATTTGGTATAATCACAGAGTTGTGCTGTTAGGGTTTTTGCATCAAAAATAATGCTTGGCATAAAAATTCTTTCTGATGAATGAATAAATGTCTGAACCATAATATCTAACTCTTATAAATAGTGCCCACTACGTACCAGGCACTATTCCATCAGCTTAACTTACGTTAACTAATCAAATCTTTAGAAAAACCCTAGGACATAGGCAATATTATTAAACCGTTTTATAGATGGAAAGACCGAGGCAACAAAGACAGAGGTAGATTTGCCCACGGTAGAAGTTCTGCAGCATTGCCTCCACGTGCTGTGTGTATGTTAGAGCTGATCTTCTGAAGCCAAAAGCCCTTGTTGGCTAACACAGCGAGGGAATCCCACCGCACCCGCCTGGGTGGAAAGCTCCTGGTAGAGAGCCACGGGAAGCACCTGGTCTGGGAAACTCCCTTCTGAGTCTTCCAGCCCTCCTCCTGAGATCCTCTCTCTCTGTTTTGACTCTGGTCTCCCATTATCAGTGAAGGGAAATGCTGTGGGTAGATTTGGGCATTTGTGGGAAAACCATAGGCACCACCGTTTTCTGGTATGTCGTCTTCATTCGGCAAAGTCTAAACCCTTATCTTTTTCCTCCCAAGAAAAATGCTTTTAGTGTGTGTGCGGGCACGTGTGTGTGTGCATTTTAAGACTAAACCAAAGAGGAAACGG
>PVKH010027044.1:0-13088 GCA_004027955.1 Chaetophractus vellerosus
AAATTAATACAACTGGTAAGGCTCTGACAGTCCCCAAATCCTGTTTTCTCACATCCTTGTGCCTATGTGATTAATGATATCACTCTGTAGTTATATTTTAATAATTTTATTTTAAATTTAAAATTTTATTCTGTTCCCACCTTGCCTCTTTTTCATCCACATTATTTTCTCCCATTGATTTGTTTTCTTCTCCATCCTTCATGTTAAAGCTTTCTTCAAAAGTCTACGACCTTTGACTGGCTGCTCATATTTAGGAGTGAGGCACTAAAATGTTCAGATCACTGCAGGGTAAAAGGGCTGTTTAGCCCTTCTGTTAGGAAAACATATGTCAGTATTGTAAAGTCTTTTCTCTGGAGGCACTCAGTTTCTGCAGAGATTCTCCAAATTCCAACCTGGTATGTGCCTGTGTTTGTGGAAGGGATGGGGCTGACCCTCTAGGTGTTCCACTGTTAATTACTTCTCTGGCCCTCTATTGTACACCTGTCTGGTTCAGTTTCTCCAGGTAATAAACTGATGGTCTTCTGCAGTCAGCTGACTGTTCACAGGCCAGAGAAGGATCTAGGGAGTTAATAAATTTTCCACCAGTCCCCTATTTCCATCCTCAACTTTCATTCTCATCTTCCACAGCCCCAGCCTTCCCAGAGTTCTACCAGGAAAATGAGCACACTTCCCCATGGCATTCCCTTCTGTTAGGAGTTGGGTTTCTGCTTTCTTGCCTCCACTATCCACTCCATCTAGAGACAATTTGTTGACATTCCTTGCTCACTTTTTTTTCCCCTTTACTTCATGTTAGTAGGGTTCCCACAGTGAGATAAGATAACCTTGTGCATTTAATTCACCAGTTGAACTAGAGGTTAAATGTGTGTGCTTTGTGTGGGGTATAAAGCACTCTCACTTATCCTGCCTTATATATTCTTCACAAGAATTCTATAAAGACAGATAATTTGATTATCTGAAATTTCACCACTAAGGAAACAAAAGGTCAAAGAGAATAATTAACTTGCCCAAGACCACATAACTGATAAGTGGAGAAGCCAAGATTTGAAAGCAAGTCCTTTAACTCTAAGTCCAACATCAATGATAATAATAAAAACACTTATAGAACACTTACTACATGTGGTAGGCAGAATAACAGCCTCACAAACATGTCCACGTCCTAATCCCCAGAACCTGTGAACATATTAGGTTATTTGGCAAAGAGAAATTAAGTAAACTTAAATTAAGCTTAATAAACTGATCTTAAAATAGGGAAATTATTTTGGAATATCGAGATGAGCCCAATTTAACCATAAGTGTTCCTTAAAAATGGAAGAAGGAGGCAGAAGTGATGCAATGTGAGAATGACACAACTCAACATTGTTGGCTTTGGAGATGGAGAAGGGGAGCCACAAGCCAAGGGATGTGGGTGGCCTCTAGAAGCTGGAAAACCACAGGAATAGATTTTTCCCTATAGCCTACAGAAAGGAATGTGGCCCTGCCAACCCCTTGACTTTAGCTGACTGGGACCTGTGTGGAAATTTTGACCTGCACAACCATACAATAATAAATTCATGCTGTTTAAGCCTCTCAGTTTGTGATAATTTGTGACAGGAGCAATAGAAAACTAATACACTATGTACCATAAATTGTTCTAGATGCTTATATATATTAACTAATTTAATTCTCATAACACCCTATGAGGTATGTACAATTATTGTTTTCACATCTTTTCTGATGAGAAAATTAAGGCATAGAAAATTTTAAAATGCATCCAAAATATTTGAACAGACAATTCACAGAAGAAGATAGTGCCAATGGGCACATGAAAAGAAGCTCGGCATCACTGTTCATCAGAGAAACCCAAATTAAAATAATAATGATGACCCCTACACACCCATTAGAGTGGCTAAAATTAAAAAGACTGACAATATTAAGAGTTGGCATGGCAACTGATGCTTTCATATAATGTTGGTATGAGGCATAAAATGGTAAAAGTCAATATGGAAACGTTTTTGCAGTTTTTAAAAAGGCAAACATATTTACTGTAACACCCAGCATTCCATTCCTAGGTATTTACCAAAGAGAAAGAAAAACATGTCTAATACAGACTTGAATATGAAAGCTCCTAGCAGCTTTATTCATAAGAATCCAAACTGAAAATAACTCAAAAGTCTATCAATGAGATTTCAATATACCACTTACAATACTGGAGAGATCATCTAAATGGAAGACCAACAAGGAAATAGAGGACTTTGGGGAAGATGGCATCAGAGTGGGCAGGCAGGGCTCAATGCTCTCAAAAAAAAAATGGAAAAAGGGCCAAAAGCTGTCCAAGGGACTTCCTTTGAGGGCCAGTAAACCAGGCCAGCACTCCGCAACTCCCAGGAGGGCCAGGGACAAGGCGATGAAAAACCAGAAATAAGAAACGTGAGTTAATAAACACCCGTGGTGGTGGGAAGGGCTCCCATCCCCCACCCTCAAGACATTAAACCTGGATAAAACCCCTGGCTCACTGCAGCCTTACTGAAAGAGGAACAGATATCTTCCTTCCTGTCAGCTGTTACAAGGGAAGACATAGGGTGAGTTGGACGGCTTCCCTTCAGTGAATTTGGCCAGCGGAGCCTGCCTTAAATCTTGGCTCTGGCCAGACCAGAAACATGGTAAAGCAGAGGTTGAAAGTAACACCTCCATGGAAATGTTCCCCAACAAGCACCATCTGCTGGCTGGCCAGGAAATTGCAAAGAGAAAATTACTTTTAGGTCTCTCTTTAGCCCCACCTCTGGGAGAAAATCTGAGACCCATTAGTGAGTCCCTGGTTTGATTTTTATAACTTAAGATGGGCAATTTTAAAGAGTTAGAGTAAGTTGAACCAAAAATCAAAGAAGAGCTATGGGAAAATAAAACACTAGGCGAGAGAGAAACTCTCTCAGAGTAAATTCACTAACATATTCAGATGCCTAGACATTAGCAAAAATAAACAGAGGGACTGTGTGTTTGTAAAAATAAAAAATAAAATAAATCCTTTAAAAAAGAGAAAACATCAGACAACCCTGAATTGGATTTTTCTACCAAAGAAAAAAAGTCCATCAACAGGTATGTAATGGAATTACTTCTTAGCAATTAAAAGTAATACTAAAACATTTTACAAAATGGATGAATCTGAGAAACATGCTAAGTGAAAAAAGCCAGAGACAAAAGAGATATGCATTATAATTCCAATTAGGTAAAACTCTGGAAGAGAGAAATCTAATCTATAGTGATAGAAAGCAGACCATGGTTGCCTGGGTTGGAGGATGGGGGGAGGGGAAAAACTGGAAAGGGGTAAAGGGATCATTTTAGTATGAAGGAAACATTATTTTCTTGATGGTATTGGTGCGCACACTGGTATATAAAGTCAAAACTCATAGAGAAATGTACACTTAAAATGAGTACATTTCACTGAATATAGGTTATACCTCAATAAAATGGACTTCAATTTTTTATTTTAGTTATGAAATCACACTAGGCAAGAGAGAGAAGCTGAAAGCAGGCCAACTCTAGCGTGTCACAAATGTATAATGCTACCCATCAGTGTTATTTGGGCACTGCAAACCCAAGTAATTGTCCATGATTGTGGGGATTAAAATTCTTTTGCATGCCATCTATCAGTAGTTGGGCTCTATTTTTCCTCCCTGTGAGCCTGGGCTGGCCTACTTTGACCAAGATAGGACAGCAAAAATGAAACTATCTCAGTTCTGAGCCTAGCCTTTCAGGGACTGGCAGTGTCCACTTTGGTCTCTTGGAGCCCTGGCTTGTCTTATGAGAAGTCTAACTATCCTGTTTGAAGCCGTAAACTTCACAGAGGGGAAAGGGGCCCAGCTGACCCCAGCTTCCAGCTGTGCCCTGGAAGACACCAGGTACTTGAGCAAAAATGTCTTGGATTCTTCAGACCAAACCAGCCAGTGAATGAATACTATGGAGTAACCCTGGGCACTACCACATGGAGTAGTAGAACCAGTCAGCTGAGTCCTGCCCATATTCCTGACCTTCAAGATCATCCGTTATAATGGAAAGATTGTGTTGTAAACCACCAGGTTTTGGGGTATTTTTTTTACCCAGCAATAGTTAATTGGAAAAGTGATCAAAGGGCCTTTCCTATTTCTCTTGCCTCTGGGATTTCCAGGCTTCCACCTTTCTTTCTAGTCTTCCAGATGTGATGCCATAATTGTCCCACTCGTGGGCTTAATAAATGACAAACAGCTGAAAGAATTATGGAGACTCAGCCTCACTGGGTACATTGAGTCTCTAAATAAAGAAAAACCTGAAATCAGAACCACCAGGATCTCCTGCCCAGGGTACAGCATCTGGGCTGCTGAGGGGTATTCTCTGCATTTAAGATAAGGTATAGGTGATCCATGGCATACCTAATGCAAACATTAAATGATATCAAGTCTTCATTTAGTAACTAGGTGTTTGAAAGACAGCCTTTTCCGAAACACTGTCACCTACTACATATAGGAAATCCACTGGATGTACCAGAATGTAGATATTTTCTGAAATGCTGGGAAACATCTGACTTCAGCATCTGTGTTAATGCATTATGATAAATAGAAAGCACTGATGATTCACTTTATGGGGCAGGAACTCTGCTTAGCTACAAAATGCCAGCTGTCCCTGAGGCTCCAATTGCTTACTCCTCAAGAACAGAGTCAATGAACAAAATAGACCTATGCATAAACTGGCAAAGAGGCCCTTGACAATACTGCAGATTCAAGAATTGTCAGGACAATTCCTAATGCCTTTCAGATAAAAATGCTTCCATTTGTTATAATTTCTAAGCCTATTCTCATAAAAGCAAAATACTGAGGGGCTTTTGTTTTTTGTTTTGTTTTGTTGTGTTGTGTCTGTGTGTTTATGGCAACCTGCTTATAAACAGTCTGGAAAAACAATGTCAAATGCAAATACTTAAATGATCTGCCAATGCTATTAATAATGACAGATCATGTCACTTGCTGCATAAAAGCCCCTAATGGCCGCCTATTGCAAAACATTTACCAAGGACTAAAAATTCCAACAGGATATTTCCACTGCCAATATCTTTCTTCTGATGTTGTCTCTTTCTTCACTATTCTCTGCCCACAAGGACCTTTATTAAGCACTTACCATGTACCAGGCTTTGTTCCAAGTTCATTAGATGCATTATCTGATTTAGGATTCATAACAGTCCTAGATGTTAGAAATGTTATGATTGTCACTTTATAGATAAATAAATTGAGGCACAGAAATTATGTAACTTGGACAAGGTGACATAAATACTGAGTATTAGACCCAGGTATTTAACTCTCTCTGTATTGATGTAACTCCCAAATGTATATGTTTCCTGAATTGTAAATCATATATCTGCCTTTCTGATATCTCCACTTGAATATTTAACTTAGCATGCTGACTTAGTCCAAATCAGAAGTTATGACTTCTCCCTTGTCATCCATATCTTCCCAAGTTTAGTCAATGGCACTATCCAATTGCCGAAGACAAAAGTTTAGGAGTCATCCTTCATTTCTCTCAATTCCCCCATCCAATTTCTCAGCAGCTCCCATCAGAATTCTCATCAAAATATGTGCTGGAGCTGCCCACTTCTCTCCATCTCCCTTGTTACTACCTAACCCGAAGCATCTTCATCTCTCACCTGAGCCACTGCAAGAGTCTCTTGATCAGCCTCCCTGCCGCCTCTCGCCCTTCATCATACAATGGCTATAGTGGGCTTTGTAGAAAGAATTATCACTCATTCCTTAAAACCCTCCAGTAGCTTCTTCATTACACTTAGAAAGTTATGCTCTATCTAGAAGCCCTTACCACTTTTTAATGTCACATAATTTGTTACTGTAATTTTTGTTATTCTTACTGCTATAGTTTGAAACGGGGAACCCAAATGGCAAGGGTTGAGTCCATCATATTCCTAAGTACACGGTGTGTTATCACCTTTGAGCCAAATAAAATCTTTCTCTTGTTTGTTAGACAGTTGACTTGTTTATTTCCTTGTATCCAATTTCTGCACTTGTGTTTCCTCTCTCCAATGTAAGCAGCCTATTCTAATGTGTTTTCTTTGTATGTGTTTTTATAAATTGTGCGTTGCTATTTTGAGTACATATATTTTTGATTTGTGTAAATGATATTGTGTAATGAATCTCATTCTGCCTCTTGCTTTTTTCACTAAATGCCATGTTTTGATGATCCATCTTTGTTGCTATCTGTACCTCTAGACCACGACTTCTACTCCTGTGTGGTACTGAATGGGATACCCAATACCCTTTGACTATCCTTCCCACAAGTGATGAACACACAGACAAATTGTCTCCCACTCCCCAGCACTACAGACAATATTCTGGATCTTGTATAATTTGAAAGCATAGTGCCTGATTGCTCTCCAGAATGCCTGCAGCCTACATTCCCACCGGTAATGAATAGGGTGACAATATTCCTGCTCCCATATTATCCAGCTTTCTGAATTTGTCACTCAAATAGATGTAAAGTTTATGATAGCTAATGAATTTGAGCATCTCCAGTGCTCATCAGCCTTTTATGTATTTATCTATAAACTGCCTATTCATGGCCCTTGTCTATGTTTTCCACTAGGATTCCTGGAAGTTTCTTGCTGATTTTGCAAGAGCTCCTTGAGGGTGTTGGGTATTAGTCCCATATTGGTGTTAGACAATGAAAATGTTTTCTCCCAATTTTTCTTCTGTCTGTTGACCTTATCCATGTTATTCTTTATTGAATTGCAATCCTTCACTTGGATAAAATTGGATTCACTGATTTCTTTTGCCTTTTGGTTTGTGCTGAATTTTTTAGGGAGTTCTTTCTTACCCTTACAATGCAAATAATGAGAGTATTGGTTTTTTCCATTCCAATGCTTACACCTCTCTTTTTCTTTTCTTTAGCATTGGAATGCTAAATAGCAGCAGTGATATTGTATATACTTTTCTTGTTCCCAATCTTAAAGGGACTGCATCTTGTGTTTCTACAAAGAATGGGCTTTTGTTGTGGGTTTTCAGGAAAATTCTTTACTATGTTAAAGAAGTTCCCTTAAGTTCCTTGTTTATTAATAAATTTATCATAAATAGGTATTTACTTATTTATTTTTTATCAAATACTTTTTCTACATCAGTTGAAATTATCATATAATATTATTACTTCAATCTACTAATATGTTGAATTTTGTTGATATATTTTCTGATGTTAAACAATTCCTATATTCCAGGAATAAAAGGCTAACTAATTTTGCATCTATGATCAAGTAAAACAGTCTTTAATTTTCTTTTCAGCATGTGTGTTATTCATATTTACTTATGAGTCAAGATTATACTAACCTCCCAGAATGAGCTGGGCAATTCCTTTCCTGTGTTGTGTAAGTACTTGAATAAAAAGAATAATTCCTTATAATATTGGTAACACTAATATGTAAAACGATCTGTGCCTGGGATTTGAGGAAATAGCTTGTTTTTAAATACCATTGCAATTAGTAATTATTGGTATTTAATGGTTTATTAAAGTCCTCTATTTTTTCCTGTGCCAATATTGACACATGTTCTTGGAATTTATCTACTTCATATAGATTTTCAAATATTGTAAAATACTCTTATTTTTTTTAAATCTCTGCTAAGTCTAATGTTATTCTGCTTTTTCTTTTTGTTTTTATTTACATTCTCTCTCTTTTATCTTTTATTAAGTAAATATTTTATTGAAATGTATTATACATATAGAAAAGTATACATATTGTGTATACTAGGAATTTTTATGCATTTCTGTTAGGCACATATCTATGACTAGAAAATCTGGATCAACCATAGACAATACATAAAAAGGAATGTGCAAAACCTATCATAGCAACATAATTTATAATTACCCCAAACCAAAAATAACCTAAACATTTATCAACAATAGGGTGGATAATGAAGTGTTAGCAAGTCTATACTATGGAATGCTATATGCAATAAAAATAAATAATAAGTTACTATTACATTATTACATACAACAACATGGATAAAATGCACAAACATGTTAAGCCAAAGAAACCAGACACATGGGAGTACATACAATATGATTTCATTTATATAAAATTAAAAACAGGCAAAGCTATGGTTATGGAAGTCAGAACACTAGCTACTTTTGAGTGGGGAGAGGCTGGGAAGGGGCACAAAGGAGGCTTCTGGGCTGCTGATAATGTTCTATGTCTGAATCTGGGTAGTGGTTACAGGTATGTGTTCACTTTGTAAAAATTCAATGAAGTATATATACGCATGATTTGTGCACAGTTTTGAGTGTATATTCCACTTTCATAAGACATTTACAAAAGAGACTGTGGCCATCAAAGTAGGATAATTAAAAGCTCTAAGAATATCCCACACATGGTAAGAACATTGCAAACAAAGTGATTTCAAGAGATGGACAAAGAGTTACATGGCAATTTAAAAATAAAAAGTTAGTAGTGGCAATATTAAAACCAAGGAAGGTGGAACATAAGGTTAAAAGCACTAAACAGGATGCATGTGAGTGTAATGTGATGATATAAAGCATGGTATTTATGAAGAAGTTATAATGGTCAAAAACTTTTTACACAAAATAACATAGGCACCAAATACATGAACCAAACTTATTAGAAATACAAAGAAGATTATATTTTAAAGGCAATTAAATACAAAAGGACAAATATTGTATGACCTCATTGGTACAAAATAATTAGAATAAGCAAACTCATAGGGTAAGAATCTAGAATAGAGGTTACCAGGGGATGAGGTGGATAGGGAATGGGAGTTAACATTTAAAATGTCTAAGGTTCTTTGGAACAATGGAAATGTTTTAGTAATGGATGGTGGTGCTGGTAGCACAGCATTGTGAACATAATTAACAGCACTGAAATATATATATCTGAATGTAGTAAAAAAAAAAAAGGGAGGGAAAATGTTAGGTTGTATATATGATTTTTTAAAAAAAGAAAGAATTAAAAAAAAATCCATGGTACTGCACAACAAGTGAACCATAAGTTAAACTATGGACTATAGTTAATAGTACAATTATAAAAATGTGCTTTTATTAATTGTAACAAATGTACCACACCAATGCAAGGTGTTAATAATAGGGTAGGGGAACCGGCTGTAGCTCAATTTGTAGGGCTCCGGTTTACCACATGGGAGGCCCCAGATTCGGTTCCTGGGGCCTCCTCGAGCAGGCAGACCACCTCGAGAAGGCAAGCCGCCACGGTGAGCTGACTCAGTGGGATGCCACAGCGGGGGGAGACAAGCAGACACAGAAGAACGCAAAAATGAACACAGCAAGTACAAGCAAAAAGAAGGGGATATATAATTTTAAAAAATGAATCTTTAATAATAATAATAATAGGGTGGGAGGGAGCGGTGGCAAGATGGTATCAGTTTAAATGGGCACTCACCATCTCTCTCGCAAAGACAGCTGAGTGAGGACAATATCCTGCCTGAGTGAGCTGTTCTGGGACCCCACAGACTGGGAGCCTTTGGGACATCAATCTGGAGGGAGCTGGAAAGGGAGATAGATTGCTCAAGATAAAACCGGAACATAAAAAACAACAAGGAAATAGAACAAGAAGAGCAAAGTGTCAAAGAGAAAACTTAACACACACAAAAAAAAACCAGCAACTAAATAAAACTCTAGAGTAGAGAGAGAAGTTGATCAACTGAATAAACCTATCAAGATAAAAAGATGACCAGAGGGCAACAAAAAATTACAAACCATACTAAGAAACAGGAAGACATGGTCCAGTCCAAGGAACAAACTAAAAACCAGAAAGAGATGCAGAACATCAAACAACTAATCAAGGCTGTCCAAACAAATACTGTGGACCAACTTAATGAAGTGAAGGAAGAAATTAAGAAATTAAGGATATTAAGAAGACGCTGGGAGAACATACTGAAGAAATTGTAAACATACATAGAGGATAACAGATATGATGTTGATGAATGGCACAATCCAAGAAATCAAAAAGACACTGGCAGCACATAACAGCAGATTTGAACAGTCATAAGAAAGAATTAGTGATGTGGAAGACAGTACATCTGAAATCAAACAGATAGTAACCAGATAGATAAAAAGATAGAAAAAATCCAGCAGGGTCTTAGGGATTTGTATGACAACACAAAATGTACAAACGTAGGCATTATAGGCATCCCAGAGGGAGAAGAGAAGGGAAAGGGGACAAAAGGAGTGCTGAAGGAAATAATGGCTGAAAAGTTCCCAACCCTATTGACAGAGATGGATGTATGTGTCCAGGAAGCACAGTGCACCCAAAACAGTCTAAATCCCAACGGGTGTACTCCAAGAAATATACTTGTCAAAATGTGCAATGCTCAAGACAAAGAGAAAATACCAAAAGGATCAAGAGAAAAGAGAACCATCACATACGAGGGAAGCTCAATAAGATTAAATGCTGATTTCTCATCTGAAATCATGGAGGCAAGAAGGCAGTGGTATGACATAGTCAAGGTACTAAAAGAAAAAAAATTCCAGCCTAGAATTCTCTATCCAGCAAAGCTGGCAGTCAAAAATGATGGAGAGTTCAAAATATTCACAGATAAACAGAAATTAAGAGGGAGTGCCAATAAGAAACCTGTCCTTTAAGAAATACTAAAGGGAGTTCTGCAGGTTGAAAGGAAAGAACAGGATAGAGAAAGTGGAGGAGAGTATAAGAACAACTAAAAAGACAAAAAGAGAAATAAAAGCAACATATGACATACATAAACCCAAAGATAATAAGGCTAATGTAAATAATTCCTTGAGAATAATAATACTGAATGTTAATGGATTAAACTCACCAGTCAAGAGACACAAATTGGCAGAATGGATTAGGAAATATGACCCATCTATATGCTGTCTACAAGAAACCCACCTTACACCCAGGGAATCAAGGAGGCTGAAAGTGAATGGCTGGAAAACAATTTTACAAGCAAACAATAACCAAATAAGGGTGGGAGTAGCTATACTAATATCAGACAAAAAAGACTTTAAATGCAAAACTATTTTAAGAGACAAAGACGAACACTATATATTAGTAAAAGGGATAATCTTTCAAAAAGAAGGGGCAATCAAAAACATCTATGCACCTAACCAGGGTGCCTAAAAATAAATGAGGCAAACACTGGAAAAACTAAGTGGAGAAATAGATGCCTCTACAATTACAGTGGGGGACTTTAATACACCATTATCACCATTAGACAGAACATCTTGACAGAAAATCAATAAAGAAACAAAGATTCTGAATAATACATTAGAGGATCTGGACCTAATAGACATATACAGAAGACTACACCCAAATACAGAGGAATATACATTCTTCTCAAGTGCACATGGATCATACTCCAAGATAGAGCACATGCTAGGCCACAGAGAAAATCTCAAAGAATTCAGAAAGATTGAGATTATACCAAGTAATTTCTCTGACCACAATGGAATGAAATTGGAAATCAGTAAGGGCCAGAGAACCAGATTAAGCACAAATATATGGAAGTTAAACAAAACACTCTTAGACAAACAGTGGGTCGAAGAGTAAATCTCAAAAGAAATCAGTAACTACCTTGAAATGAATGAAAACGACAACACAACATATCAAAACCTATGGGATGCAGCAAAAGCTGAACTGAAAGGGAAATTCATAGCCATAAATACATATATCTGAAAAGAAGAAAGAGATAAAATTGGAGTGTTAACTGCACACCTGGAAGAATTGGAAAAACAACAACAAACTAATCCCCAAAGGAAGTAGAAAGAAGGAAACAACAAAGATTAGAGCAGAACTAAATGAAATAGAAAATAAGAAAGCACCAGAAAAAATAAACAAAACCAAAAACTGGTTCTTTGAGAAGATCAATAAAATTGACACTCACTTAACAAGACTAACAAAGAAAAAGAGAGAGCAGATGCAAATACACAAAATAAGAAATGAGGAAGGGGATATCAACACAGAAATAAAGAGTATCATAATAGTATACTGTGGAAAATGATATGCCAACAAGAAGGGTAATTTAGAGGAAATGGACACATTCCTAGAAACTCACAAACTACATTGACAGAAGAAGAAATTGATGAACAGTCCAATTACAAGTAAAGAGATAGACTCAGTCATCAAAAACCTCCCAAATAAGAAGAGCCCATGACCAGATGGCTTCACGGTAAATTCTACTTAACATTCCAGAAAGAACTAACACCAATCCTGCTTAACCTCTTCCAAAAAATAGAAGTAGAAGGAACATTGCCAAACTCATTCTATGTTGCCAACATTACCCTAATACCAAAGCCAAACAAAGATGCCACAAGAAAGGAAAATTACAGACCCAATCTCTCTAATGAAACTAGATGCTAAAGTCCTCAACACAATTCTTGCTAATAGCATTCAACAGCATAGCAAATGAACTATACACCATGACCAAGTGGGTTTCATCCTGGGTATGTAAGGATGGTTCAACATAAGAAAAGCAATGTAATACACCACATAAACAGATTGAAAGAAAAAAAATCACATGATCATCTATATAGACGCAGAAAAAGCATTTGACAAAATACAGCACCCTTTCCTGATAAAAACACTGCAAGGATAGGAATGTAAGGAAACTTTCTGAACATGATAAAGGGTATATATGAAAAACCCACAGTTATCATCATATTCAGTGGTGAAATCCTAAAAACTTTCCCTCTAAGATCTGGAACAAGACAAGGATGCCCACTATCACCGCTCCTATTTAACATTGTATTAGAAGTACTTGCTCGAGCACTGAGGCAAGAAAAAGATATGAAATGCATCCAGATTGGAAAGGAAGAAGTAAAAATTTCCCTATTTGCAGACAACATGTTCTTATACATAGAAGGCCCTGAGAAATCTACAACAAAGCTTCTAGAACTTATAAAGGAGCTAAGTAAAATTGCAGGTTCTAAGATTGTTTTGGTCAGCCACAGGCATGTCTTTTGAAATAGTCCAAAGATTGGTCGGTCTTTGTTTTGGTCAGCCACAGGAGTGCCTTTTGAAATATACCAGAGATTGGTCGGTCTTTATAAAGGGTATTTATTTGGGGTAGAAGCTTACAGTTACCAGGCCACAAAGCATAAATTTC
>PVKH010027045.1:0-13097 GCA_004027955.1 Chaetophractus vellerosus
ATAAGTGACAAGCCCGTGTACCATTCTGGTCTCCTACGAGAGTGGGAGAACTGAGCGCCAAAAAGTATCAGCATAAAAGAAGTATACTGAGAAAAGGAAATAAGAATGTGATCAATCATATGTTGCTTAACAAAGTGAGACTTGAACAGGCTTCAAAAATTCATTGAACTGGTTTTGCTAACTTGCTTCAGTATTTTTAAATTATTATTTTTCTTTTTCAAAAGCTTTAGATTACATAAATGTTATACTAAAAATATAGATTTTACCTGAACATTATAGGTAAACATTTATTATGTCTTCATTCAGTATCCACAAAATGTATCAAGCACCTGTTATTAGACGAGTTAATAAATGTAAAGCTCTTAGAACAATACCTGACACATAGAATCCAGCTAAATTTAGGCATTTGTCTTGTTACCTTTCACTAAATGTAAAGCATTAGACTAGCTGCCGTGTGATATAGATAGAGGGCAAAGACGTGGGTCAGAACTCTTGGAGATTAAAATCTAAGGTCTCTAAGGGAGAGCAGATGTGGCTCAAGCAGTTGAGCACCCGCCTCCCACCTGGGAAGTCCCGGGTTCAGTTCGGGTGCCTCCTGAAAAAAAAAAAAAAGACAACAAACAAAACAGATGAAAAAAGGCAAACTCAGGGAAGCCAATGTGGCTCAATGGTTGAGTGCCAACTTCCCACATACGAGGTCCTGGGTTCAATCCCCAGCTTCCGGTACCTAACGAAAACAAACAAACAAAATCTCAGGTCTCTATAACATCTCTAGTTATATACTCTAGAATAGGAATCGCCAAAGCTTTGAGCTTCACATCTGCACATTTTCTCTCCATCATCCATCATCCTGGAAGATTGGGGGCCCTCCTAAGAGGGGAGACATAATGGGCTGCAACGATTCCCATACTCTTTCTAGCAATATATACAACCACACTTCGCTCAACACCCCCCCTCCCCAACCCACTCCCACACACATGTACCCCCATTCGTTTGTTAATCAGAAGACTTTAGGAAGATAAAAAGACTTTTGTCTAGAATAGTAGTATTTGGTACAATGCTCAAACAATGTAAATATAATGGGGGAAAAACAAATTGTTTAGGCAGTGCATGACACTAGCCTTGTTTTCACAAATAATTTTAATTCTCAAGGGATAGCACAGAAGTCACATTCCTCAGAGACAGATACCAGTTTCTCCAGAATGGCTGAGATTAATAATCTGAGAAGCCGTTTCCAGCCATATGCCTTCATATAAACCATTAACTATCTGGACTTTCCTAGGCGAACAAATGTAGGAATAGAGTTAGCTTATGGCTTTAAAGCCGATTTAATAAAAGAGATTGCTTTTTCATGTGTAGCACACCCAGGCATAAATACATTTTGTTAGCCAGGCTCTTGACTAAAATATAGGAGGTTTTCTTTGATTATTTTTAGCAATGTTTTGTAGTTTTCTGTGTATAAGTCCTTTACATTCTTGGCTAAATTTATTCCTATATACTTTATTCTTCTAGTTGCTATTGTAAATGGAATTTTTTTTCTTGATTGCTCCTTCCAATTGTTCATTGCTAGCATATAGAAACGCTAGTGATTTGGGGGTGTTAGTCTTGCACCCCACCTCTTTGCGGAATTTGTTTATTAATTCTAGTGGCTTTGTTGTGGATTTTTAGGACTTTCTATATATAGGATCATGTCATCTACAAAGAGGGAAAGTTTCACTTCTGCCTTTCCAATTTGGATGTCATTTCCTTCTTTCTTTTGCCTAATTGCTCTACCTAGAACTTCCAGTACAATGTCGCATAATAATGGTGACAGTGGGCATTCTTGCCTTGTTCCTAATCTTAAGTAGAATATTAGCGGTGGCCTTTTCATATATGCCCTTTTTCTTGTTGAGTAAGTTTCTTTCTATTTCTATTTTTCTAAGTGTTTTTAACAAGAAGCGGTGCTAGATTTTGTCAAATGCCTTTTCTGCATCAATTGAGATGATCATGTGTTTTTTTCCCCTTCATTCTGTTAATGTAGCATGTTACATTAATTGATTTTCTTATGTTGAACCACCCTTGCAGAACTGGGATAAATCCCACTTGATCATGGTATATCATTCTTTTAATGTGCTATTGGGTTCAATTTGCTAGTATATTGTTGAGGATTTTTGCATCTATATTCATAAGGGATATTGGTCTGTAATTTTCTTTTCTTGTAGTATGCTTGTCTGGCTTTGATATGAGGGTCATGTTGGCCTTGTAGAATGCATTAAGGAGTGTACCATCCTCTTCAATTTTTTGGAAAGCTTGAACAGGATTGCTATTAATTTTCCTTGGAATGTTTGGTAAAATTCACCTGTGAAACCTTCTGGTCCTGGACTTTCCTTTGATGGGAGGTTTTTGAATACTGATTCTATCTCTTTACTAGTTATTGGTTTGCTGAGACCTTCTATTTCTTCGTGAGTCAGTGTAGGTAGTTTGTTTCTAGGAATTTGTCTATTTCATCTAGGTTATCTAAGTTGTTGGTGTACAGTTGTTCATAATATCCTCTTATTGTCCTTTTAATTTCTGTGGGGTTGGCAGTAATTTCTGCCTTTTCATTTCTGAGATTGGTTATGGGTGTCCTTTCTCTCTTTTACTTTGTCAGTCTAAATAAAGGTTTGTTGATTTTATTGATCATTACAAAGGGCCAACTATTGGTTTTGTTGATTCTCTTTACTGTTTTTTATTCTCTATTTCATTTATCTCTCCTCTAATCTTTGTTATTTCCTTCCTTCTGCTCATTTTGGGTTTAGTTTGCTCTTCTTTTTCTATATCCTGCAATTTTTAGGTTAGGTTTCTGATTTGTGATCTTTCTTCCTTTGTAAGGTAAGCATTTAAAGCTATAAATTTCCCTCTCAGCACTGCCTTCATCGAATCTCATAAGTTGTGATATGCTGTGTTTTCGTTTTTATTCATCTTAAGATAGTTCCTAATTTTCCTTGTGCTTTCTTCTTTGACCCATTGGTTGTTAAAGAGTATGGTGTTTAATTTCCACACATTTGTGAATTTTCCCCTTCTTCCTCTATTATTGATTTCTAGCTTCATTCCTTTGTGGTTGGAGAAGATGCGTTATATGTTTTCAATATTTTTGCATATATTGAGACTTTTTTGTGACATAATGTATAGTTTACCCTGGAGAATGAGGTACGTGTACCAGGGAAGAATGTGTATTCTGATGCTGTTGGATGAATTGTTCTGTATATCTCTGTTGGGTTCAGCTTGTTTACAGTATCATTCAAGTCTTCTATATCCTTTTTGATGTTCGGTCTAGATGGCCTATTCATTTTTGAAAGTGGTGTATTGAAATCTCCAACTTTAATGTAGAACCATCTATTTCTCCCTTCAAATTTGACAATATTTGCTTTGTATATTTTGGAACTCATTAGTGCATACATATTTATAATTGCTGTATTTTCTTGTTGAATTGACCCCTTTATTGGTATATAATGACTTCTTTATTACTCATAACAGTTTTTGATATAAAGTTTAGTTTATCTGATATTATTATAGCTACCCCAGCTCCATTTGGTTACTACTTTTATGGTATATATTTGTTTCCATCTTTTCACTATCAACCTACTTATGACTTTGAATTTAAGATGAGTCTTACAAACAGCATTTGGTTAGGTTGTGCTTTTTTATCCATTCTGCTAGTCTCTACCTTTTGACTGGAGAGTTTAATCCATTGTATTTAAAATAACTACTGGGAGCAGGTATAGCTCACTGGTTGAGTGTCTTCCTCCCATGTATGAAGTCCCAGGTTCAATCTATGGTACCTCCTAAAAAAAGAAAAAAAAAAAAAGCACAGTCTATATTTTGACATTTTGTCATTTTGTCTTTTTAAGTCTTTTACCTTTTTCAGCCCTCAATTCTTCCATTAATGACTACCTCCATATTTATTTGGCTTTCTGAATTGTACCATTTGGTGTCCCTTCTCATTACTTTCTGAATATTTTTTCATGTATTTTCTTTGTGATTACCATGGGATTAAAATTTAACATCCTAAATCTCTAACAGCCATATTTTATTTGATACCAACTTATCTTCAATAGCATGAACAAGAGTTGTCACCCCGTCGTCTCTGGCATGGTTTCTCTTTACCGTAGATGCCTACTCTAATGGGCCTTCACTTTTCGTTACAAGGTGGAGCTCTGCAGTTTCAGTGGGTACAAGATCTATCCTGGATATGCGAGGCACTATGCCAGGACCAACAGGAAGATTTTCCAATTTTTTAATGCAAAATGTGAATCGGCTTTCCTTTCCAAGAGGAACCCTTGGCAGATAAACTGGACTGTCCTCTACAGAAGAAAGCATAAAAAGGGACAATCAGAAGAAATTCAAAAAAAGAGAACTTGCCGTGCTTCAAATTCCAGAGGGCTATCATTGATGCATCCCTTGCTGTTATTATGGCCAAGAGGAATCAGAAACCTGAAGTTAGAAAGGCTCAGCAAGAACAAGCTATCAGGACTAAGCAGGCATCTAAAAAGACAGCAATGGCTGCCACTAAGGCTCCCACAAAGGCAGCACCGACACAAAAGATTGTGAAGCCTGTGAAGGTTTCTGCTCCCCAAGTTGGTGGAAAATGCTAAATTGGCAGATCAGATTTTAAAATAAAGATCTGACTGTAACTCAGTATTACGCTGGCTTTTTTATACTCATAACCAGCTGTGTTGGACCTGCAAGTAAATTAAGAGCTAAGCATTTTTCAAGACTTTGTTTCAAACCTTTTAAATGAATTATATTCTTGTTAAGAGTAACACTTTTCCATAAAGTGGGACTACTTGATAAATCCAAATTAAGAGATCAGAGACAAGATTAAGTTATTGTTACTTTGATAATAAACGTTTATTCTGTATTTAAAAAAAATAGCACGAACATACACTTTTCCTATACCTTTCCATCTCCCATCTTGTTTTTGTACTTGTTACAAATTATATCTTTGTAGATTGTGTGTTCAAAACCATAGATTTATCATTACTTTTTATGCATTTGCATTTTAGCACCTTGACCAGAGGTGTTTATTTCTTTATGCTGCTTTGATATACTGTCTAGTGTCCTTTCAATCTGAAGAACTTCCTTTAGCATTGCTTGTAGGGCAGGTCTAGTGGTAATGGGCTGCCTCAGGTTTTGTTTATCTGGGAATGTCTTAATCTCTCCCTCATATTTGAAATAAGGTTTTATTGGATATAAAATTCTTCATTGACAATTGTTTTCTTTCAGCACCACTATCTTCTTTCCTAAATGAGTTCTGAAGAGAAATCAGGGTTTAATCCTCTGGGGATTCTCTTGTACATAACTTTGCTTTTCTCTTGCAGTTTTCAGAACTCTCTCCTTGCCCTTGGCAATGTACAATTTGATTACCATGTGTCTGAATGTGGTTCTCTTTGAGTTTATCCTGTTTGGGGTTTGTTGGGCTTCTTGAATTTTCATGTTCATGTCTTTCATTAAATTTGGGAAGTCTTCTGCCATTATTTCTTTGAATATTCTTTCTGCTCCATTCTCTTTCTTCTCCTTCTGGGACTCCTACAATGCATATATTGGTGAGCTTGACGGTGTCCACAGGTCTCTTAGGCTCTCTTCCTTCTTTTTTACTCTTTTATTTTCCTTTCCTCAACCTGAATCATTTCAGTTATCTTGCTTTCAACATGACTGACCCTTTCATCTGCCATTTCCAGTCTTCTGTTGAAACTGTCTAAGGAACTTTTTTCATTTCAGTTATTGTGTTCTTCAACTCCAGTATTTTTTTTAGTTCCTATTGAGAATCTCAAAGAGGTTCCCATATTGTTCATTCATTGTTTTCCTCATACCCTTTTGTTCTTTCTCTGTATTTTCCTTTATCTCCATGAACACATTGAGGTTCATTTTTTAAAAGTCTCTGCTGCTAAGTCCAAAGTCTTGTTCTCTTTGTTGATGGCTTTTGCATTTAAATCTTGTTCCTTTGGATTAGCCACGATTTCCTGTTTATTTGTTTGCCTTGTAATCTTTTATTGTACACTACGTATTTTCATATTGTAAATTGTTAACTCTTGGGATTTAGTCCTCGAGCTCTCTGTCCCTGGTTTGTATCCAGCTAGTGATATGACAGAAACTTTCTTGAATTCCAGGAGTGAGATTTATGACAATTTTCCAGCCTCCTCTTCCCACACTTCCCTACTGCAGTGTTCCACTAGACCCCAGAGTCCCAAAGTAGTTGATTCAGACTATTTCTGCCAGTTAAATAGTTCTTTTGGTGGAGGGACTGCTTCCTGGAGTCTCCAACTCTGCCCTTTTCCCACAATCCTCTCAACAATCATTGTTTAAAGGTGACAGGCATATGACTGCTTATTACACTAGCCTCTTTACTTTTCTGTATGTTTAAATTTTTTAAATAATAAAAGTGAAAACAGAAAAGGATCCGTGCAGTATGTATTTCTGTTTTCCTTCCAGGAAATATGATGGAGAGAATTCAACAAATCTTGAATTCTTGAATTCTGTTTTTAAAAATAGATGCAAATACTAAAAGAAACATCTACTTTGTTGCTTTATAAGCCTTTTCATCAGAAGGGCTCTCTTTCTAATGCTGATTCACGCCTACTTATCTTCTTAACTACTGTGCATGGACACACTTCTAGCAATCAGAATAATTTTGATACTGTTAATCCAAACCCAAACAAACACAAGATTCAAATCCTATTTTACTTAATTTGAAGAGTTCAAATGTGTGCCCTTTCCTTAAGCAGATGATTTACAGAGCAGATAATGGGGCTGACACAGCCTTTCTGAATGAGGAAAAGCACAGTATAATTGAAGTCAGCTAACAGCATTTCCAGCAGGGAATGATTTTCTTGAGTGTGTGATCTGATTTCCTTTGATGTTTGTATTAGAGTAATAACGTTAACAGCATCCCAAGCAACACTTAATGAAATTTTAGATGTACTATATATAAGACTCCTCTGTCATCAAACTTGGCTGTTTCCTACATGCTTTTTCTTGTATATAGTAACCAGTGGGAAAACCAGGACAGGACAGGACACATTTCAATTTTGAATTCTAGGCCAAATATCCCTGTTTTCTTTATGATTATATGTGATATCCCTGCCTGAACCTGTGTAGACATTGATCTGAGACAATAGATATAGCAACATCAACTTGGCACAACTACAGGAAAAATGACTGGGCAAGTCCTACTAATGGTTGGTATAATGTTACTTTAATGAAAAAGAAAAGAACGTTTTCACATTTCCAGATAATTGCTTGGATAACTTTAAAAGTGATTTAGAAATACAGCAAATATTAAGTGCCTTAATAAGGAATTGGAGACTCCAATTACTACTTGAAGTTTTATTGAGTCAGTAAAGAAATATTGAACGATGTCTTGAAAAAGCTTTTCAATAAATAATTAAGACTCAGAGAGAGTCGTCATTTTGAAGTCTTGAATCATATAAATCTTGAATCTGAAAATTCATGCTTCCCCAGAAATGTTTGAAAAAGATGGGAGAACAGATTTTTGCTCTCTGTAATTCATGCCTGACTGCTAATCCATAGGAGTGAATTGTATGTAAGTACCAAGTTTAAAATCTGTGTCTAAGATTTTTCAGGACTGATGTAAATTTTTTTAATCTGTTGTGTTTATTTTGGAGAAAGGCCTTAATTATCAGGTCAGGGGGTGGGAAATCTATTGTTGATTGATGAGATAAATAAATATTTTAATAATCCTATCAACTAAAGTCACATTACAACTAAGCAAGTATAAGTTAAGAAATTAGTAAAAATAAACAATTACTGACAATTGCCTATAAGAACAAAAAAGTCATCTGGCCAGTTATGGGTCCTACCAGTGGAGTTAGAATCCATTTCAGTATGGGCCCAAGTGACAGAATTTCAAGAAAGACAAAATATATGAGCATTCTGTATTTTCATGTTTAAAATTGGAATTTTAACTTGTGAACATCTGCAATTTCATTAATAGCACTTCAAACAGTTCACTGAATAAAAAAATCAGAGAAATGTTATCACTGCAATGTGAGACTGCTTGATTTTTGAAGTTCAGCAAGGGAGTGATGTCTGGATTTCAAAAGGCATAACATACTCCCATTTCCTACAAGAGGTCTTTTTAGGGCCCTGATTCAAACTCAATCATAGTTAAGCAGTTAATTTTAAAGTTTCAAAATCATTTTTGCCTTCTCATTTGAGAAAGTCAATCTCTACCCGGACTTGTTAGCTCAAATCAGAAAGCATGAATGTGGGATGGATGGTGGCTTTTTATTTCAGCTCCAACTAGAAGACAGAGATTATACAATCATTTCTGATTTTTCTTATATAATTTCTCATATTTTGGCTACCATTTATTGGGCCCCTATTACTATATGTCAAGAGACATGTTTGGTTGGTCTTGTGGGGTATACACATACAAAAGCTAGGAAGTCCCTGTCCTCTAGGTGATTTTTAAGAGATCAGTTCATTGACAACTTGCAAATATTCAAAGGTATACTAAATTGCCTACTTAATATTTTTTAAAGGATATTGACAGATCCAATCTTTTACAAATATTTATCATGTATATCTAGGAATTAAAAAATAGATTTTAACTGGAGTATGACATAAGAAAATAAAAGTGACCTACATGAAAAGAACATAGAACTTGGGAATTGAATTTATCTCTAGTTTTCTAGCAGCTAAAACCAAACATGGAAACATATATTACTTCTTGTTATTTTTGTCATTGTCTTCCCAAGAGGAGGGAACCATATGTGTTCATCAGCTGTGGTAACATTTTTCCTGGAAGTAAACCCTAGTAAGCTTGAGTAACTTCTGACCAAGATTAATTCATCAAAGACAGGTTTCACTTTCACCAACATAGGAAAAATTTATTTTTTGCCATTTTAAGGTTTTTTAAAATGAGAATTTATGGTCAACCACCAACAAATATAGCAGAGGTGTTCATTTTTGTTCTATTTTGTACAATAAGTAGCAGGGTCATTTATAAACCCAAAAGGTTTGTGATAACATGCTTTTATAATTAGTTCAGTAATAGCATAGTTTAAATTATTTTGATACCTTATAAATCCATAAGGAAAAATGCTCTACTTTTCTGAGAACAGCTAAAAGTAAAACATACTTGAGAACATATTTTATAACTATTAACTCTAATGTGCTCAAAAGGGTTACCAAGGTTTGGTGTCCTCAAAAGATTTTAGCAGAGGGTTTCCTGACAGGACATAATGGTTCTATTGCTGCAGTCATAAAAGAACTTTGATATTTCCTCTTTATGTGAAGGGTGTGCTGTGTATTTTTAAGAACACATTTCAATTTTTATTATGTAAACTGCATCTTAGTTTATATTTGCAAAGACAAACTTCAAAGTATTGTGGTAATAGAAATAGATGTTTTATTTACCAATCTAAGTTCCCAACGTGATTAACAGTATTTTAACATGATTTTGTGAGTTCTTTTCTATGCCTATTTTGTAAATTTTCAATTTTCTAGGGACCCATAGAATAACAGGATTTACCCAAATGCCTCGCTTCACTTGCCGGAAAAATGTTACTATGAGGTTTGCATGGGTGTAAAAGAGTTTCAAAATTGAAAAACTTTACTAATTAGTTTGAATTTAAAGAATTGGATTGCATAGACCTATTGATTGGGATACAATTTATTGTAGTGTAGGAGTAATGGCTATTGTTTATAATTGATCATTCATTTATTTAGCAAATATTTATTGAGCCCTACTGTAAGCCCAGCATTGTGTTAACTGTTTGGGGATACAATGGTATGTAAAACAGACATATTCCTACTCTCATGGTACTTAAAGTCTAGTTCTATAAAGGCACTCTTGTTGCATAGGAGATGACATGAGCTTGTATGATAGGCAGACCTGATACAATATGGAATTCAAGGAAGACTTCTCTGAGGACATGGCATTTGAGTTTCTATTTGAAGTATGAGTATATGTTGACTAACTGTGAGGAAGTGGTGGTGAGTAAGGCAAATCATCCCAGACAGTAGGGGAAGAAGTACAAAGGCCCACAGACAGCAGGTACAATGGACCGACTGAAAGGAAAAAAAGGCCCGTGGAGTGGATCACAGAAGTGTGGGGGAAGCAGCATGAGATGGAACCAGAGAAGCAAGTCAGACCAGATGTTAAGATTTTAGTGGTTATTCTAAGAGCAACAGGAAGCCTTTGAAGTATTTTAAGCAGGGGCATGACATGTTCAGATTTGTGTTTTTGCTGTTCATAGGGTTTTAAAAAAAATGATTTTCTTTTATTTTTAGAAATTCCGAAGTATAATTACGTATAATAAAATGGACCCATTTTATGTATATTGTTTGAGTTTTGACAAGGAGTATATACTTGTAACCACCACCACTGCAAGCAAGATGTAAATATTTTCATCACCCCAGAAAGTTCTCTCATGCCCCTTTCCAGTCAATGCCGCCTTCCGAGCGCCCGCCCCAGCCCCAGACAGTAACTGATCTGCTGAGTGGCAGCATGTCAGTGATCAGTGACAGTGATCTGTCACTATAGATTATTTTCCCCTATTTTACAATTTCATATAAACAGAATCTTACAGTATGTACACTTTGTGTCTGACTTCTTTCACTCAGCAAGTTTTTGAAATTCATCCATGTTGTTGCATGTGTCAGTAATTCACTGTTTTTTTATTGCTGAGTAGTATTCCATTCTTTGGGTAAATTTCAACTTGTTTATCCATTAATCTGTTGATGGACATATGTATTGTTTCCAGTTTGGTTCTATCGTGAATAAAACTGTTATGAATATTTGTGTAAAAGTGTTTTTGTTGGCATCTGTTTTCTTGGATAAAAATAATATTCAATGGTAACTATATATCTAACTTTGCAAGAAACTTCCAAACAGGTCACCAAAATGGCTGTAAAAGTTTACACTCTCATCAACAGTGTATGAGAGTTCCAGCTCCCCCATATCCTTGCCAACACTTGTATGGTCAGTCTTTTTAATTTTAGACATTCTAAAATGGATACAGATATGGATATGAAGTAGTATTTCATGGTTTTAATTTTTATTTTTATTTTAAATAAATCACTCTGACTTCAATGTGGGGAAATGAGGAAAGCAAAAGTAGAAGAAGAGTAACCAAATCATCATGGTTTACCTTATGCTATCCCAGATTAAAACTGAAAGCCCCACATCCTGGGAACTCCCTCAGTCCTAGACAAACCTAGATAGCTACTTATCCTATCAATAAGAAGGAATGATGGTGGTTTTGCTTGACTGGATGATAGTGATGATGGAAAGTAGACAGATTTTCAACTATATTTAGGAAATAAAAATCAATAGGACCAAGTGATGGATTAGATAGTATGGGAATGGGGAGAGGATGCCAAGGGTAAGTCCTGGGCTTCTTATTTGCACATTCATTAATTGGTGGTCCTATCCACTGAGATAAGGAACACTGGAAGAGGTGATCTTGAATTGGCTTTCAACATGTAGAATGTGAGATGTTTTTGAGACGTCAAAGTGGTGCTATAAAATACACATATAGCCTGGAGTCTAGAGGACAAATTTGGGCTAGGCATGTAAATTAAGGGATCACAGGCAAATATTTATGAAGGTTATTGAAGACATGGGTCTAGATGAGACCAGAGGGCTCTTACTACGGAACTTTAATGGAAATTTCTCAACTGAATTTTCCAAGTATTTTTCTCTGTATGTTTTGTAATATGTCATGCTACTTTAGTATAAGAGCAAGAATAAAATTTTATCATTAACATGCCATTTTGTGTGGCAATTTTTCAATTACTATGATTCTATAATGTCAAAAATGTACCATTTCAAGTGATGTCATCAACAAAAGACATCCCAAGGAAAAGTCTTCCCTCAGAAGCAACTAATAAAGTGAAAACCCCTCTTGCTTAGAACTCTGGAAGATGTGAGAGACTGCAGAAGGACTCTATGAACACTGAATGGAGGAAAAGAAAAAAAATCTCCAAGATCAGGTTGGAAATTTCCATCCTAGATCTGCCAGTCCAAATTCCTCCCTTCACTCAGTCCGATGTAACTTGGGAGTTGCACAGAGGTGGCACAGCCAAGGTCACTCCAGCCATGGATGCAGACTCTAGAGACACTCACAGCAACAAGTTAGAACCTCTACACATATCCAGGAACAGGGACTTAATTTCACAGAGACACAGGACAGGACACAAGCCACTGAATCATGCTGCATGCTGCATGCTGCATACAAAAGGGCACCCAGTGAGGGTTGGGGTTAGGGTGGGAGAGAGACCGTGGCAGAACTATTGGTAAGAGCTGCACACACTCAATCCAGTTTCTGTTGGCTATACCACCTAAACACAAAACAATCTTTTCTGAAGTGACCCACCTTTCTGGATTGACCCCCATCAACTCCCTGGAATGGGATACCCTAATGAGGAAGAAACCAGAGGCAGAAAAGGCTCACAGGAAAAAATGGGAGGAGTTTAAACTGAACTGCTGTAAGACAAGACAGATCCAAAAATGGAAAAGTGTAAGGAAAAGGGGACACTGAGTGAGGGAGAGAAATTAAACAATCATAGGAGGTGGGAAGAAAATTCTGCACAAAAATAGCAGAACAGATCAAGATTCCTGGGGAAGGAACAGAGGAAAGGAAGCTTTCTCCTAAAGGTGAAACAATTGCACAAAAGTACAATCTTAAAAACTTGGCAGAAAGCAGACAGTGAGCACAAAAGCAACGAGGGGTGGGGAGAAATAAATAAATCTTTTTAAAAAAACTTGGGAAGCAAGTGTGGCTCAAGCAGTTGGGTGCCTGCCTACCAAATGGATGGTCCCAGGTTCAGTTCTCAGTGCCTCCTAAAGCAGATGAGCAAGACAGTGAGTTGATGCAATAAGATGACACAACAAGATGACACACAAAGAGACACAATGAGAAAACACAATGAGAAACATGACAAGTGGGAGCAGAGGTGGTTCAAGCCATTGGGTGCCTCCCTCCCACATGGAAGGTCCTGGGTTCAGTTCCCCGTGCCTCCTAAAAAAGAAGACGAGCACACAATGAACAGACACAGAGAGCAGACAGCAAGTGCAAACAATGAGAGGGTGGGGAGAAATAAATAAATAA